>VDFB02340387.1:0-19843 GCA_007258455.2 Sequoia sempervirens
TTTGTCTTAATTGTCAAATTACTAATTAAATCTAATTCTCCCACTTGCAAGGGAATATTCCTCCTTTGCACATTCCTCCAAAGGGAATATTCTCATGGAATATTCCTTCCCCTTTTGCACATTAAAATTTGGTTTTAATTAACTAAATACTAATTTTCCTCACCCATGAGAATATTCTCCGTCTTCACTCATTTGAAAAAAGGAATATTCTTCCTTATAACAAACTTTCAACAAGCTTCTTGAGCAAGTTTTGAAAGTGTGCTTCTTTGCGTGATTATGAACTGTTGATTAAATATCAACTTGCATTCTCAGCCCTTGATGAGAATCCATGATCCATGCCTCCATCTTCCTTCCATCTTGACCATCGATTTCTTTTTTCCTATTCTATAAATAGATCTTGCATCTATTGAATATGGATCCACCTTTTCAGAGCAAACTTATGCTGTTGAAAATCACTCTCATTTGCATCCATATTTTATGTTTAAAAGCATTTTAGGTTAATCTTTTATGCATTAGTAGCTTAAAAGCATCCATTAATGGCTTCCATGGTAACTTAGTTGCATCCATTTAGTATATTTTGAAACTAGGGTTTTAATCTTTCAAATCTTGTACACATCTAGAATAGCTTTGCATACACTCACATCAATCTTCTTAGCTTTTATCATGTTAAATTAGCTCTCATCATGTTTTACAACACATCTCTCATCGGTTTCATCATTTTTCTTTAATAAAACTGATTGAAACAATCTCATTATCCAAGGGATTGGGAAAGGGTCGCCATTCCACATCAATGCGACACCACTCCCCCAATAGGATAAGTTTCAATGTCTTAGAGTAGATGTTTATCAAGATTTCATGTTTGGAATGATAGTTTCAATGGCTTCTTCGTTTTGTTTAAATTGAATGATCTTATTGGGATTGATGCTTAGTGGCTTAAATATGCTTCAAATCCGTATGGATCAAGTGTAGTTAACCTATACTATGTCATTGGTCACACTAACAAAAGGACCTTCATATATGCCACCGAGGGAGACAAATTTGAGGAAAAAAATATTGAATAATATCTATTATAAGATCGATATTTTAATGAAAAAATAAATGCTACTTGGGTCACTAGTGGATGCAACCTAGTCATGGATGGGTAGATGGAAACTAGGCATCATTCACTCATCAAAATAATGGTCAGATGTATAGATGGCCCTTACTTCCTCATGACTATTAATAGTTTAGGAAACCACAAGGATGTTGATGGACAAAGAATTGTAAGGAAGTTGTGGAACAACTTCCTACACTAACCTTGAGAGGAGGGTAATGCAAACTTTTTTCAGATCTTTACAACAATTACAAAAATTAAATAGAAATAAACATAAATTTCATGATTATAACACAATGATTTATGTGGTAAAACTCTTTAGGGAGAAAAACCCCACACTCCAAAAGCTGCTCAATACATTATTTAGAAATAACGAAGATTACAATATACTTGCAAAATAATCTTCTCATAGGAGTATCACCAACTAGAGATCTGAAGGCAACATAACAACTATAAAACTCTTAGAATATATCACAATGCACAGTCATAATATAATTCCCTCATAAAATAGGGTTTCCTTCTAGGGGAAGGCAAGCCAACAAATATCTACCATTAGATCTAAGACCTAATGAGGAATAGTCCAAATTTACAATAATAAAATATACATAAAATGTGGCTTTCAAGGGTGCTACCCCTAAAACCTACAAGGGGGTACCCCCCTTGCACCCCCCAATGAAAAAATATATTAACCTATTATAATCACAAGGTTGAGACACCATTTTTCCTAACAAGATTGTGGTGCAAGTAGTGATAGATGTGGCTTATGTTTGCAGCATTGCAGGGAAGTTGATTGAGACAACTTATAAACCTATTTGGTGGAATAGTTATGTGCATGCATTGAATGATGCACACAAGAACATGGGAAAATTTGGTTGGATCATATAGCTCATTAGTGATGCTAGAGACATGTAGATGTTTATCTACACACTATTCAATTTTAAAGATTTTTTTTGAAACCTATAGAGACTAGATATGCATCATACTTTATTTTCTTGGAGATGATGATTAAGTTACAAGAAGTAATGCAACTAATGGTCATGATAATAGAGTTGAATTGATGGTATGATTCTAAGTTAGAGTAGGGGAAGACGTTGAAGGAGGTGGTAAAGAGTGACATTTTTAGGTTGATGTGAAATACATTATCTCTATTATTTCTCTAGTTTCCATAATATTCATATATTGGGACAATAATACACCAAGCTTTGGAAAGGTGTGAGTGTATTGACAATATGAATGGCCAAATGAAGGCCATATAAGAGAAAGACCCCACATTGTAGTTCTTCCATGAAAATAAATATAATAAATCATTTAGAAAATGTGAAATAAGCTTAACACTCTCTTGCACATGGTTGTATATTCATTGAAATTGAAGAGGTATATACAAAGGTCTAATAGAGTTTCGTCTAGGGAGGATGTTATGGTGAAGGCAAGGTTCATGAAGGATATTTAGAAGATCTATAATGTTGAGGATGCCACCACCATTTGTACTCAGTATAATTTTTTTCCTCTAACAAGATATCTAGAAGAGACCAAGATAGACAAAGTGGCTATGACACAAGTGGACCCAATTCTATGGTAGACCATGTGTAGACCTCCTTCTTTGACAATCACAATAGCCATTTGTTTGTCGTCCTAGGTTTCTAATTCTTCTTGTGCTAAAAGGAATTAGTCTACTTAGAGCTTCATCCACTCTATTAAGAGGATTGGGCTTACCTCTACGAGGGTGAAGAAGCTTGTAGTTGTATATAGCACCTTGTGTCTCATTAAATACAACAGACGTATGTGCAAGGAGAGTCTAGTAGGTCAATGGGATATAGAGCCACAAGAGACAACATAAGTTGATAATGATGTGATACAAATAAGGTTGGTTGGTATTAGTTTAGAGGAGCTTGAATTGACCTCAAGGAGTCCACTAGTTGAGTGATTTAAGGAGTTTTGTATGGACTTTGGGGATGATTAGAGGCATTAGCCAATTATATTTGAAATTTGAATGTAATCATCATTTTGAATAAATATATTTATATTTTGTATTGTTCATTCAATACAATGTGGTTAGTATATTTCAAAGTTTCATCTTGTTATTACTTATACATTTTTATAGCTAATTTGTCAAGTACTATATATGCACAATTGTCTCCCCGTCGTCCCTAGGTCTAGACCTTGGGCTCCCCATCCTTGAAAGTTGAAGCCCATTCTCCCTATTTCCTTGTCCCTCCATTTTGAGACTCTATGGAGTTGTGATCATTAACTAAATGAGAAAAAATAATCCTAGGTGAAACCTACAAACTCCAAAGTGGAGAAGATTAAACTCCATGATGCCTCCAAAAACAATCTTAGCACCTATGATGCTGATTGCAAGCTTCAAGATGAGAATATTTTTGTTATCATTTTTGAAATAAGATTTGTTGAAAGAAATTCTATCAATATTTGGTATAGATAAGCATTAATTGACAGGTTGAATATAACATTGAAACATCAAGCTTAGAATTTTATTGTGGAGGGAGATAACTTTTCATTAAAGTAGCTCAAAAAAGCTTGAATCAACTAGCATTGTGAAGAGTTTAAATCTTTGTGTACTATTTCCTAGAAATGAACAAAGTCATTGACCTTCTTTCTATTAAGAAAGATATATGGGAAGTGGTCATTATAGATTTTATGAGTTTTAAAAGATGGAGGCTATTATAAGAGAAAATAGTTTCGATTTGGAGACCTCTATACTAATGATGAAAGTCCCATATTCTATTTCTTCAAGTCTCACTAATTTACTAGGAACAAAGGAATTTTGAATCTTTTCATTGCTTAGCTTCATTTGGAAGCTTGCACTCCCAAAGGCAGAAACAAGTTCCCTTGCGGCTATATATCTCTTCAGCAAAATTCTGATTTGGTCAGCATTTCTTCTTTCTATCTACCTTTAGTTTTCCATGTGCCAACCAACTTGAACTTTTTTGGTAAGTCTTTTCTACTTCTCCCATCCCAGCTTTGCCTTTTTTGTCTAACTCCTCTATTATTCTTTTCCCGCCCTCTTACTCCTTGTGCAAGCACTCTCATCCTGTCTTTTATTTTCTGGCTTGACTAAGCTTTTTCATGGTGCTTTCATCTTACTCTTCTTTCTCGTGTCCCCTTCACTATTAGTTTTCATAGATGCTTTGGTAGAGAATATAGAATTCACAGATAATCATGACCAGTTTTTCCTAAGGCAAAGGATGCAAAAACTGAATGTTGGGCGCAGTTCAGATGGTGATATCAACCAAATTTCAGAATTATTTTAGTCCAAGGATCTCTGAACACACAAAGGAATCAACAAGGAACAGATTTGGATGGATAATAGGAAATTTACTAAGGAATGGCACCAGTAAAAAATGTACCAAAGTCTGCAACTCTGTAGCTTTCTCCCATAACCAATATTGTGGAAGACTGATTAAGGGTGAGCTTGAAAATAAAATATAGGTAGCAAACCACTTGCTTTAGTAGATCTAATGATGGGTGCTACCCTAAAAAGTAAGAAATGACCTTAAAGAAATTGTGGGTCCCTGATTTGTAGGTGGCAATTCCTCAAAACTCTTAGCCTGTCATTTGTCCCAACACCAATGAAGACTTGTGTGAACTATTGATCCGATCTGATCTAATCCAATATCCATTATTTTGCCTGAGAAGAATGAAGAGTCCCACAAACAATTAATATGATCTAATCCAATGATAGTCATAGACCCCATGGACAAGGATAAAAACATTTATCTAAAGAAAAAGGGACAAGTAACAAAAGAAGAAATAATGGTGGGTCACTTAGATTTATCATGGCAATTCTATAGAATACCAAGGTTTTGACATAGGAGAAACTCTTAGAATGTCATTAATATGAACATATCTAAAGCAGGTTGTGGTTTCAAAGGGCATGTGGAACAAATTATAAATTAATTAAAATTGCCTAACCTTTCTTTTGAATAATTAATTAAATGGAACTTGGTTATTTAATTGATTAAACTAATATACCTTCTAATCTCTCCTAATTAATTAATTAAATTAATTTACAATCTTTTAATCCTTTCCATCCATTATCTCAAGAATATTTACACCCTCCATTCTCACACATGTGGGAGATCTATCACTTATAATTATCACACAACCCCCCATATTCTCTCACATTTGTGAGTTCCTCCATTTTGAACTTCCACACCCATTTAAACATTCTCTCACATGGGTGTCTTCCACTTGTCACTCAAACTCTTATCTTTTTCCACATGTGTGAATTATCATCATCCATCCTAGATCTTAAATGAATCTCCACCCTTCATTCTCACACATGTGCACGGAAGCTTTCAATTGTCACCCTCAACTCACCATCTCTTTACACTTGTCAAATTGAGAGCTTGGACAACCAACAAGATATTTTCCACCATTAAATAATTCCTCACTCTTCATCCTTGTGGTTGGAGGTTTGTTTAAAAATCCTCCTCCAAAGGACAATAATAAGAAAATTATTCATCCCAAGTATATATTGTCTATTTGAGAAACTTCCAAGAAAGAGAAATCCACATTTTATCATTTTGATAATCTATCAACCATCATTGGAGCAATATCATACAATAAGGTACAATCATTGCTTATGTTTAATATTTTCATCATGCTTTGATTAGAGATGCCTGTTTTTGTTTGGATTGAGCAGTTTTTATGTATGCATTTGCTCCATTTTTTCTTCCAAATTTCATCATCACATTTATAGATGCCTAATGGGACCCTTGCCCCAACACTAATTTTCATCTTAGAGTGGTTGTATCTATTTTTCATAGATTCTTCATGTTGTTGGGCATGATTACGACTTTGGAATCTATGCATTGTCCAATGCTCTATGTTGCAACTTCAACATCTCCATCATCACCTTCAACATTTCTATTTAATTGTGTGTTTTGTAGGTGAAACATATGCACTTTAGTTAAAAGCGTTCGTGCTTCAGCTTTGGAATCTATGCCACATCTCTCACTGTCTATGTGATCTCATTTTATAGGTCACTAATTGGGTTTCTATTTAGGTTTTCTCCCTTTTAGGAGTAACTCATCACATTTCTTGTGTTAACAATTGTTCTTGTAGGGAGTCCGCCATCTAACTTTTTTGCAAGGATTTTATCTTGAGGTTTGAATTTAACTTGGTTTTCTATATATTTTAACATCTATGCTCTATTCTCAACCATATGCACCTACCTATTTACATTCACACAACCAAGTTTAGCATGTGCACTTTTTGTAACCTCAATCTATTTTCTATCATCTAACAACATTACTTGCAAGTTCTATTTCTTACAAGCATCATTAGCAACAAAAAATTCAAGCCTAACACTCTATTTTGTAGGTTCCCTAGTTTTTCTTTTTCTTTTTATTATTAATTTTTTGTGTTGTAGGTATTTTTAACATATACACTTTGGTTCGGAGTGTCTATGTATCATTTTAAGTATATATGAGTCCATTTAATTAAGTGTCTATATATTTTTAAACTAATCTCTATTTGTATCAAAATATGTGCTATTTTATTGAGTGTCTACGTTAGGATTTTAGCATCTACAATCTAAGTTTGAGTATTTGCATTGTTTCTTGTTTGCATTAAGTTTTTGTAACCATCTCATTTTTCATCTTATCTATTTTTTGTATTGGATTGTTTTATGTTATCTTGAATCTATTTTCCTTATAGGAATGACTATCAAAGATAAAAATTATCGAAATACTAATATAATTTTTGACTAGGGATTATTTTTCCAAGACTATTCTCTTAACTAGATTAGTTTCATATTTTATTTTCTAAGAAAATTAAAATATTGTGTGTATATTTCTTATTTTTTATTGTGTTCTTTCTTGTCTAATGCATCTAAATGATCTAAATCAGGTATGCTCTCTTCTCACATTGTAAGACAACCTTGAAGATCAAAAGTGGCTTATTTCACTTGTGTAATGCAACTATTAGGTTTGTATGCTTTTTCTTTGTGAAATTTTATGATCTTGGGAATCAAAAACACCCATCTCTTTGTAATGAAGCTAAGGTAGTAGAAAATTTTCTACACTAATCTTGAGAGGAGAATAATGCAAAAATTTACAGATTTTTACAAAACTTATATAAACTTAAACAAAAATAATAAAAAATGTCATGCATACCATAACACAATGATTTACGTGTGGAAAAACCTTTCGGGAGAAAAACAACACACTCTAAGTCACCCAATATATTATCTAGAAATCACGAAGATTACAATATACTTGCAGATCAAGCTTCTCACAGGAGTATCGCCAACCAGAGATCCAGAGGCAACACGAATGCTCAAAATCTCAGAATACTGTAAATATGCCCAACTATAATACGACGCCCTCATAAAATAGGGTTTCCCTCTAAGAAAAGACAAGCCAACAAAATATCCACCTTTAGATCTGAGACCTAATGATGAACGGTCCAAATTTACAATAATAAAATATACATAAAATGTGGATTTTGGGGCACTGCCTGCGAACCTTGTCTAGGGGGAATGACCCCTACACCCCTCGTTGGGGGCATGACCACCCTGGACCCCACAAGGAAGTACCTCTTGCAACCCCCCATGCTCACTTATAAACAATAAACCTTTTGTAATTGCAAGATTGAGACACATTTTCCCAACCCTCTTCCTCTTCCTCTTTTATAATTTTAATTTTTTGGTGGATTAAAATAATGACTTAAATTCCATCACCAAGCATTGGCCCAAACCTCTTGTTCTAGTGATGCATATAAGTATGAGGCATACCCTTAGGGTATAAATTATCATTCTTGGTGTAGATTTCATCCAAGAGGAGATAGAGAAATGGGAAGGGGTTTGACCTTGAAAACACACCTTAAACAAGATCCCTAAATTTATGAAATTGGGAGTTACATACCTTCAATTACAAGTATAAAATCCTAGTTGATCCTTGTACTAACCTTATTTAGAGAACATTTTGATTGTTTGGTATTTTTAGTGCATTAGTAAGTGGTTAGACCTAAAATTTTATTCATGGTTTGTAATGCCCCTCCGTGATTCACCCTGTTGGTTGATTGGTCCGTATTGTTGTGACTTCGCTTGGTGGACGGGTATTGCTTGGTATTTTGCTCATTTGATTTAAAATTTGGTAGATTAGTGCATTTATTAAGTTTAAATAAATTAAAAGTTTGAGTTAACAAAGAATATTGAAATAAATATATTAATTATAGTATTGTGTAAACAAAATTAAAGTGAAAGATTAAATTAATAAATTATATATTTTAAAAATGGATTTATGATGTGCAAATATATTTAAATAGCGATAGTTAACATTGGATGGAAAATATAAAATTAAATTAAATAATTAAATAAAAGTTAGTGCTTGCAACAACGGATGGGGGAGTGGGGGATAAATTAGTTAATTTGCATAAAGAAAGGGGCCTTTGACAAATATAAAAAAACTAATCTTGTTTTCTTCCCTTCAGTGAGTTTTTTCTTGTTACGGGAGTTTTTTGGTTCTTGGAGGCTTGGGGTTTCTTCTTTCTTGGAGGCTTTTGTTGGTGGGTTTGAGAGGTGAAGCTCCAACTTGTGTTTGCATTGAGTTTGGAGAAAGTGAAGCCTGTTGAGGAGTTTCTGACGAATCAATCTTGATTTGGAGCTACTACGATTTAAGGTAAGGTTCCATTGTGAATACTTTCTCTTTTGGAATTAAAGCTTGATTGCTCATCTTTGTCTTGAAATAAACCATTTGTTTACTCAATTTGTAAATGGAAACAATTAGGATTTTCCCTCTTTTTGAAAATAGTTTGAGAGCTTGCTCTACAACCATTGTGTTCCTTGGTTAAGCGACCATTCTCGATTAAGTCATTTGTATTGTTTTCTTGTAGTTTCTAAAGCCTTTTCAATTAAAATGTATAGTTGCATAATTTGCCAAACCTATCTTGACCTAAAAACACAGTTTGGAGCATTCTTAATTCATGCAGCACCATTTCTTCCTTAAATCATTGCATTTCATGAGCCACTTATTCTCTATCATTGTCGCACTCTATTTTTTCTATTCTCTTTGCAAAATGAGAAAGTTTATATCCGAGGTCTCATTGTATTTGCTTTCAAATCCTTGCTCAATAAATTTCTTGGTACTGTACACAACAACCCTATTTCTAGTATATAATTATGGACTTGTAACCATTTTGTGCCTTTTGCAATCTTCATATTAAGAATAGGCGTCTTTTTTGTGGTTGCCATGTATTGTGCCTTGACCTTGGTCGGCCAGTCACGTATCCCTCTCTCTCTCTCTATCTTTTCATTTATTTCTGAATCATTTCTTCTCCATTGGATATATTATATTTTAAGGCCCTCGGAATTGCTTTAGCTATCAATGCCGTGAAAATATACCGCCCTTCATTTGGAAATTCTACCTTACATTATGTTTTAACCTTCACTCAATCTTCTGTTGAGCTTATGCACCGACAGTGCCAACTTAGTGGTAGGAGATATTCAAGACGTTTCTTTGCAATAAATTTAGCATGGAAATGATTCCTTGTCTTTTATCTGCGAATGCAATACTGTATATTACCTTTTGACCCATGTTTGTTATCCCGCATATCCTTAGATCATTTCAATAATCAAAGGCGAAACCCCTTTATGGCATTCATTATGAATACACCATTGTGGGAATTCTATGGATGCGAGTGGTATGATACTCGATCTCTGCTTTTCTTGTTTATTTCGGTGATGACACCGAGAGTGTTAAGTTATTTTAAAGGGCATTCGATATAAGGGATTCCTCGAATACGAAATTCGCTTGGTCATCGAATATTGTCCATTCAATGCATATGTGTATTAGGGCGTTGACCGTATCATAATCCATTTATTAGAGAACTATATTTTGTTTGGATGCATGTACATATTCACATATGCATGTATGTATATAAATATATATAAATATATAGAAATGCATAAATATATATATGTATATATATATGTGTGTGTGTGTATATGTATGTATAGATGTAAGTATTAATATTTTATGGTTAGTGAAAGGACAATTCTTTATATGCGAATTGAATGACTATGAATATGAACGTTTTGAGGAAAATTAGATAGGAAAGGGATATATGATATCGAGATAAGTGAAGTATTAATTAAATGATTATGTGGATGTGTAATCAGGATATAATTAAATAGGAGATATCGGTTTACTTATATTAGATAAAATGTTGATTTCTTTTAATAGTTGAATTGTAGTTTCATTCTGAAAGTAGTTTATTAGAATAATGTGTTTGATTATTATAAAGCTATCATGCATTTAGTCATTTATTATGCTTGTAATTAGGGGCCAAGTTAATGTGTTTTACGAGATGGAAAATAATGCTTTTCAAGGATGTAAAGGTTGGTTGCTCCTTTGGATCTTATGTTTGATTTTGGACTCAGAGTGATTGTGATCATCGTCTTGTAGTGAGATTTCTTTGTGTTAAATGGAGTTGGGAGGCTTCCAGAGGTTTTGGAACATATGTTTTTGGCTGAGCTATTGTGTTCAATCTTTGTAATGGTTGATACTATACTTGCTTTGAGTTGTTGTGGGTCTTTGGCCATGTACTCGTTATCTGTGTTACTGTTGTGTAATGAGAGTGAGATGGTCCATACCCTGCTTAGAATTTGTACTTTGAGGGTTTCATTATATGTGCATGATGGCTTAACCCTGTTGATGTTTTGGGTATCCTATCTACTAGTAGGGGGAGTGGCTCTCAATGGGGGCCAACACAGAAAGTGGCTTCAGGGTAACCCATGTGGGAGTTTCTTAATTTAATGGTAACTTAAAATGAATTAGAGGGTTGGGTAGTTTACACATTAATCAAGATAAGTGGATGCCTTGCCCATGCCTATAGTGTTCATTTAGGCTAAGGATGGGTTGAGAAGGCCTAGTTGGCAAGACCAAATTCCTTGTCCTCATGAAAGGAAGATTGGTTCCACATGTGTCACCCTATAGGGCTGGCAGCTAGTGAGAGACTGCCAGGGTAACCATAGATGGGGGTCGACGGCTAGTGAGAGACTGCCAGGGTAACCATTGATTGGGGCCGACAACTAGTGATAGACTGCCAGGGTAACCCATGTTAGGACCATGCGATAACACTCTTCCCTCTGTAGACTAGTATTCCCTTGATTGTTCTCTTCCCTTGGTGTGTATGATGTCCTTTGGAAGCAATGTATGTTCTCATGTGTTGTTTAATTTGTTGTGGTGTCAGTTGTCCTCTATTTATCTTGGTCAGGTCAAATTGTGGTGTTTTGTCCGTTTGTGGTCTTGTTGTTGTTGTGGGACCTTATTGTTATCTCCTAGCATTGGGGGTGGACCTTAGGGGTCCACATGGTCGGGTGGAATGTGCCTTGTACTTCATTGGGTTGCCTCACTTTGTTTGTGTTCGTGGTGACTACTCCTAGATTTGAATATTTCTGCACTTGTTCTAGTTCATGTGGATTATATTTCATGTTCTTGTATTGTACCATGAATCTATTGTATCGTGTAACATAATTTTTATATACTCTCCTCACATGTATATGAGGAGACATTGTTGTTCAGATGTAACGATGTAATAATGTAAATAAATGTTGAACTCTCTTACGTAATGGACAATGAAAAATATACTATTGTATATGTTATTTAGATGGATTGATTCTAAAATATATCTATTGTTTATAGGATATGGTTATTTCATATTAGTTGTTCAGTTAAATGCGATGAATAAAATGTAATTTCATATTGTTGATAGAATCTGTTTAATCTAATGATTTTCAGTTCTTGCTAGTTTAGTTATGGGAATCGAGTAGCATAGTCATGGACCTGAGAGGACTTAGATTAGAAAACAAACTATTGTTTCATTTGAAATATTGTGAATATAACACTTTCAAAAAAAAATAATTGTTCCATTTTTTAGGTGTTTTAGTGTGTTGTCCTCTAGGGTTTCATGGCGGGGCGTTACACATGGTATCAGAGCTAGGTTCATACACTGGGCACTCTGGATACATCTGAGCCCATTATATTGTTCTAGTGCTTTGACTCTTGAGTTAATGTGTTTCCCTTTTGTTCATCCTCTCTTAGCAATCCAAGATTTATCCTTAGATGGTGTTTGTCCAATGGTGTAGGAAACTGATGGAAAGGATAGGACCCTTGGTGTAGTGTGCAATGCACCGATATTCTTTCTATTAGGGATGCATTACAGACCCTTGTGTAGCCTTGTGATGTGAATTTGTGGGTGTATGTGAAGAATGTGTGTTAAATTTGGAATTTTGTGCTTATGAAGTGGTAAATGGTGTTTCCATGCATCTAAAAGGTATGAAATCATGGTCTTTTGTTGAATATGTCATGATATTTTGTGTTGAATAATGACTAAAGTGGAATGTATTACATGTAAATGATGAATATTTAAAGGAAAATGTGTGCCTTGAATGCATAATTATGCAGTGTTTTGTGAAAATATTGTATTCTGATGTAGCAAATTAGCTTGGCGTATTACATGACATTAGAAGCATTGATATGATTAACATGTAATTACTCTATCATGTAGCAGATAGTTTACAAGTTGGTTTGTTTACTGAGTGATGTTTTCGGATGTGTCTTGGTGAAAGGGACAATGCCACATTACTAATTCATGAGTACCTTGCTATGCTGCGAATTCCTTTCATGGTGTGCCTAATTATGTGAATATATACATATGTTTGACTGTTTTGTTGCTGTAGGATGCAGGTACTAGGCATCGACTCCACCTGAATTAGCAGGTCTGAGCATGCCTCAAACACAATGGAATAGTTGATTTAGAGATAACATAAGATCCCCTACCCTAGCCATCATCCTCGAAGAGGATGAGTATCCGAGTTGTTATTTTGTCAGTACTGTAGTCAGTTCGTGTCATTGAAGTTATGCTTTTACTCTGGTTGGTGGTTAGGTAATTATTTGACATTTGGTTTGCTTGATAATTTGATGTGCTTGTATTTTTGTATATTTTATTCTAACTTTGCAACTTCCAGGAGTAAGTCAAATTTTAGGGGGGGAGGATGTAATGCCCCTCCGTGATTCACCTTGTTGGTTGGTTGATCCGTCAGTATTATTGTGACTTCACTTGGTGGACGAGTATTGCTTGGTATTTTGCTCACTTGATTTAAAATTTGGTTGATTATTGCTTTTATTAAGTTTAAATTAATTAAAAGTTTGAGTTATCAATGAATATTGAAATAAATATATTAATTATAGTATTGTGCAAACAAAATTAAAGTGAAAGATTAAATTAATAAATTAGATATTTTAAAAATGGATTTATGATGTGCAAATATATTTAAATAGCGGCAGTTAACATTGGATGAAAAATATAAAATTAAATAAAATAATTAAATAAAAGTTAGTGCTTGCAACAACGGATGGGGGAGTGGGGGATAAATTAGTTAATTTGCATAAATAAAGGGGCCTTTGCCAAATATAAAAAAAACTAATCTTGTTTTCTTCCTTCTGGTGAGTTTTCTTGTTCTGGGAGTTTTTTCTAGTTCTTGGAGGCTGCGGTTTTCTCTTTTCTTGGAGGATTTATGCTAGAACTGGGTTTTGAGAGAAATTGAAGCTGCAACTTGTGTTTTGTTGAGTTTGGAGAAGCTGAAGCTATAACTGAGGAGTTTGAGCAAGGAATCAATCTTCAGTTGGGCTACTCGATTTGAATCAGGTTCCATTTCGATTGTGAATACTTTCTCTGTTTTTGGAATAAAAGCTTGATTGCTCAGTTGTCTTGAAATAAACCATTTCTTGTATACTCAATTTTTAAATGGAAACAATTAGAAAGTTTTTCCCTCTTTCTGAAAATCGTTTGAGCTTTCTCTACAACCATTGCGTTCCTTGAACTAGCGACCATTCTCACCTGTCATTTGTATTTTCTTGTAAGTTTCTAAAGCCTTACTTAGTAAAATGTATGGTGCATAATTTGCAAACCTATGCAGCCTTGAAACCATAGTTTTTTTTTGTATTTTGCTTAATTCACTTTTGCTTCCTTTCTTCCTTAAATCGTTGCTTTTCATGAGCCTCTTATTCGCTATCATTTTTGCACTATATTTTCCTATTCTCTTTGCAAAAAAAATTCTATCGAGGTTTCATTGTATTTTGCATTCAAAATCCTTGCTTAGTAAATTTCTTGAGTACACTGTACACAACAACCCTATTTCTAACACGTATTTTGGATTTTATATTTTAAAGATTGGTTTTGTTCTTGTAATTGAAGAAGTGTGGTTATGATTAAATAAATCGCTGCCAATAACATTGGCTTGACAGGTAGACATAACCATTTTGTGCATTTTTCAAAATCATTTCATATCAAGAATAGACATCTTTTAGTGGTCGCCATGTATGGCGTCGCCCAACCTTGGCCGACGGGTCACTTATCCCTCTATCTATCTTTGCGAATTTTTTTCTTGAGTTATTTATTCTACATTGGATATATTATATCTATGCAGGTTGCCCTCCATTATAAACTGGCTATCTATGTTGTTGAAAATATACCGCCCTTCATTTGGAAATTCTACCTTACATTATGTTTTAACCTTCACTCAATCTTCTGTTGAGCTTATGCACCGACAGTGCCAACTTAGTGGTAGGAGATATTCAAGACGTTTCTTTGCAATAAATTTAGCATGGAAATGATTCCTTGTCTTTTATCTGCGAATGCAATACTGTATATTACCTTTTGACCCATGTTTGTTATCCCGCATATCCTTAGATCATTTCAATAATCAAAGGCGAAACCCCTTTATGGCATTCATTATGAATACACCATTGTGGGAATTCTATGGATGCGAGTGGTATGATACTCGATCTCTGCTTTTCTTGTTTATTTCGGTGATGACACCGAGAGTGTTAAGTTATTTTAAAGGGCATTCGATATAAGGGATTCCTCGAATACGAAATTCGCTTGGTCATCGAATATTGTCCATTCAATGCATATGTGTATTAGGGCGTTGACCGTATCATAATCCATTTATTAGAGAACTATATTTTGTTTGGATGCATGTACATATTCACATATGCATGTATGTATATAAATATATATAAATATATAGAAATGCATAAATATATATATGTATATATATATGTGTGTGTGTGTATATGTATGTATAGATGTAAGTATTAATATTTTATGGTTAGTGAAAGGACAATTCTTTATATGCGAATTGAATGACTATGAATATGAACGTTTTGAGGAAAATTAGATAGGAAAGGGATATATGATATCGAGATAAGTGAAGTATTAATTAAATGATTATGTGGATGTGTAATCAGGATATAATTAAATAGGAGATATCGGTTTACTTATATTAGATAAAATGTTGATTTCTTTTAATAGTTGAATTGTAGTTTCATTCTGAAAGTAGTTTATTAGAATAATGTGTTTGATTATTATAAAGCTATCATGCATTTAGTCATTTATTATGCTTGTAATTAGGGGCCAAGTTAATGTGTTTTACGAGATGGAAAATAATGCTTTTCAAGGATGTAAAGGTTGGTTGCTCCTTTGGATCTTATGTTTGATTTTGGACTCAGAGTGATTGTGATCATCGTCTTGTAGTGAGATTTCTTTGTGTTAAATGGAGTTGGGAGGCTTCCAGAGGTTTTGGAACATATGTTTTTGGCTGAGCTATTGTGTTCAATCTTTGTAATGGTTGATACTATACTTGCTTTGAGTTGTTGTGGGTCTTTGGCCATGTACTCGTTATCTGTGTTACTGTTGTGTAATGAGAGTGAGATGGTCCATACCCTGCTTAGAATTTGTACTTTGAGGGTTTCATTATATGTGCATGATGGCTTAACCCTGTTGATGTTTTGGGTATCCTATCTACTAGTAGGGGGAGTGGCTCTCAATGGGGGCCAACACAGAAAGTGGCTTCAGGGTAACCCATGTGGGAGTTTCTTAATTTAATGGTAACTTAAAATGAATTAGAGGGTTGGGTAGTTTACACATTAATCAAGATAAGTGGATGCCTTGCCCATGCCTATAGTGTTCATTTAGGCTAAGGATGGGTTGAGAAGGCCTAGTTGGCAAGACCAAATTCCTTGTCCTCATGAAAGGAAGATTGGTTCCACATGTGTCACCCTATAGGGCTGGCAGCTAGTGAGAGACTGCCAGGGTAACCATAGATGGGGGTCGACGGCTAGTGAGAGACTGCCAGGGTAACCATTGATTGGGGCCGACAACTAGTGATAGACTGCCAGGGTAACCCATGTTAGGACCATGCGATAACACTCTTCCCTCTGTAGACTAGTATTCCCTTGATTGTTCTCTTCCCTTGGTGTGTATGATGTCCTTTGGAAGCAATGTATGTTCTCATGTGTTGTTTAATTTGTTGTGGTGTCAGTTGTCCTCTATTTATCTTGGTCAGGTCAAATTGTGGTGTTTTGTCCGTTTGTGGTCTTGTTGTTGTTGTGGGACCTTATTGTTATCTCCTAGCATTGGGGGTGGACCTTAGGGGTCCACATGGTCGGGTGGAATGTGCCTTGTACTTCATTGGGTTGCCTCACTTTGTTTGTGTTCGTGGTGACTACTCCTAGATTTGAATATTTCTGCACTTGTTCTAGTTCATGTGGATTATATTTCATGTTCTTGTATTGTACCATGAATCTATTGTATCGTGTAACATAATTTTTATATACTCTCCTCACATGTATATGAGGAGACATTGTTGTTCAGATGTAACGATGTAATAATGTAAATAAATGTTGAACTCTCTTACGTAATGGACAATGAAAAATATACTATTGTATATGTTATTTAGATGGATTGATTCTAAAATATATCTATTGTTTATAGGATATGGTTATTTCATATTAGTTGTTCAGTTAAATGCGATGAATAAAATGTAATTTCATATTGTTGATAGAATCTGTTTAATCTAATGATTTTCAGTTCTTGCTAGTTTAGTTATGGGAATCGAGTAGCATAGTCATGGACCTGAGAGGACTTAGATTAGAAAACAAACTATTGTTTCATTTTGAAATGGCCCAGATATAGCAACAAAAGAAAATAGTGTTTTGGAATTGTTTTGAATTGTGTGTTGATCTCATGATGGGCATTCTGTGTGTCAAATCTTCATTAAAATGTTCAGCCATCTCAAAAGTGGTGTGTCAGTAATTCATTGATTAATGTGTATCTGTGTTGATGTGAATTTGTGGGTGTATGTGAAGAATGTGTGTTAAATTTGGAATTTTGTGCTTATGAAGTGGTAAATGGTGTTTCCATGCATCTAAAAGGTATGAAATCATGGTCTTTTGTTGAATATGTCATGATATTTTGTGTTGAATAATGACTAAAGTGGAATGTATTACATGTAAATGATGAATATTTAAAGGAAAATGTGTGCCTTGAATGCATAATTATGTAGTGTTTTGTGAAAATATTGTATTCTGATGTAGCAAATTATGTTGGCATATTACATGACATTAGAAGTATTGATATGATTAACATGTAATTACTCTATCATGTAGCAGATAGTTTATGAGTTGGTTTGTTTACTGAGTGATGTTTTCGGATGTGTCTTGGTGAAAGGGACAGTGTCACATTACTCATTCATGAGTACCTTGCTATGCTGCGAATTCCTTTCATGGTGTGCCTGATTGTGTGAATATATACATATGTTCAACTGTTTTGTTGCTGTAGGATGCAGGTACTAGGCATCGACTCCACCTGAATTAGCAGGTCTGAGCGTGCCTCAAACACAATGGAATAGTTGATTTAGAGATAACATAAGATCCCCTACCCTAGCCATCATCCTCGAAGAGGATGAGTATCCGAGTCGTTATCCTGTCAGTATTGTAGTCAGTTTGTGTCATTGAAGTTATGCTTTTACTCTGGTTGGTGGTTAGGTAATTATTTGACATTTGGTTTGCTTGATAATTTGATGTGCTTGTATTTTTGTATGTTTTATTCTAACTTTGCGACTTCTAGGAGTAAGTCAAATTTTAGGGGGGGAGGATGTAATGCCCCTCCGTGATTCACCTTGTTGGTTGGTTGATCCGTCAGTATTATTGTGACTTCACTTGGTGGACGGGTATTGCTTGGTATTTTGCTCACTTGATTTAAAATTTGGTTGATTAGTGCTTTTATTAAGTTTAAATTAATTAAAAGTTTGAGTTATCAAAGAATATTGAAATAAATATATTAATTATAGTATTGTGCAAACAAAATTAAAGTGAAAGATTAAATTAATAAATTAGATATTTTAAAAATGGATTTATGATGTGCAAATATATTTAAATAGCGGCAATTAACATTAGATGGAAAATATAAAATTAAATTAACTAATTAAATAAAAGTTGGTGCTTGCAACAATGGATGGGGGAGTGGGGTATAAATTAGTTAATTTGCATAAAGAAAGGGGCCTTTGACAAATATAAAAAAACTAATCTTGTTTTTTTCCTTCTGGTGAGTTTTCTTGTTCTGGGAGTTTTTTCTAGTTCTTGGAGGACTGTGGGTTTTCTGTTTTCTTGGAGGCTTTCTGCTAGAATTGAGTTTTGAGAGAAATTGAAGCTGCAACTTGTGTTTTGTTGAGTTTGGAGAAACTGAAGCTGTAACTAAGGAGTTTGAGCAAGGAATCAATCTTCAGTTGGGCTACTCGATTTGAATCAAGTTCCATTACTTATGAATACTTTCTCTGTTTTTGGAACAAAATCTTGATTGCTCATGTTGTCTTGAAATAAACCATTTCTTGTTTACTCAATTTGTAAATGGAAACAATTATAAAGTTTTTCCCTCTTTCTGAAAATTGTTTGAGCTTGCTCTACAACCATTGCATTCTTTGAACTAGCTACCATTCTCACCTGTCATTTGTATTTTCTTGTAAGTTTCTAAAGCCTTACTCAGTAAAATGTATGGTGCATAATCTGCAAACCTATGCAACCTCGAAACCACAGTTTTGGGAGCATTCTGCTTAATTCACTTCTGCTTCCTTGCTTCCTTAAATCATTACATTTCATGAGCCTCTTATTCTCTATCATTGGCTCACTCTTTTTTCCTATTCTCTTTGCAAAAAAAATTATATCAAGGTCTCATTGTATTTTTCATTCAAAATCCTTGCTCAGTAAATTTCTTGAGTACATTGTACACAACGAACCTATTTCTAACACGTATTCTGGATTTTATATTTTAAAGATTGGCTTTGTTCTTGTAATTGAAGAAGTGTTGTTATGATTGAATAAATTGCTGCCAGTTACATTGGCTTGAAAGCTAGACATAACCATTTTGTGCCTTTTTCAAAATCATTTCATATCAAGAATAGACGTATTTTTGTGGTTTCCATGTATGGCGCCACCCAGCCTTGGCCGACAGGTCACGTATCCCTCTCTCTATCTATCTTTGCGAATTTATTTCTTGAGTCATTTATTTTGCATTAGATATATTATATCTGTGCAGGTCGCCCTCCGTTGTAACCTGGCTATCTATGCCGTTGAATATATACCGCCCTTCATTTGTAAATTACACCCTACATTATGTTTTAACCTTCACTCAATGTTCTATTGAGCTTATACATCGGCAGTGCCAACTTAGTGGTAGGAGATATTCAAGATGTTTCTTTACAATAAATTTAGCATCAACTCAGTCCTTGTCTTTTATCTGCGAATGCAATACTGTATATTACCTTTTGACCCATGGTTGTTATCCCTCATATCCTGAGATCATTTCAATAATCAAAGGCGAAACCCCTTTATGGCATTCGTTATGAATACACCTTTGTGGGAATTCTATGGATGCGAGTGGTCTGAT
>VDFB02340388.1:0-23543 GCA_007258455.2 Sequoia sempervirens
TTGGTGATGCAAGATTGTGGAAGGCCATGGATGCTCTTGCATCATACTCTTACAAAGGAGGTTAATGTTTGTGAATCAAGGAGACGGTTCTACTCTTGTACATGCATATGATGTCCATTGGTGGAATGATGCTCTCTATATGGAACCACCACCTTCCAAAGTTTTGCAAACCCACTATGGTTTCAGATATAGAATTTCTTTTTTCAGTATGGCTACGAGTGAAAAGTTCTTGGACGTATTGAGCAAGGAATCTAGGTCCCTATCCATTTTAAGCCTCGTAAGCGCTATCTAGGTTTGGGATGCTCTATTGAACAATCTAAACAAAAACCTTGGTGGAGTGTGAATAAGATTTTGGTTGAACCACTTAGTTTGGTCCATCCTAAACTAATAGAGGATGGGATGCGGGCTAAAGAAGTCCCTTTAGATTTTTTCTCTTCGGATGAAGCACTGGAGGAATTCTTAGGTGCCTACTCCTCTTTGCCTCCTTTTCATCATAAGAGATGATTCTCATATCACTTGAGTAAACAGGTGTATTTCAGAGAATTTGTCTTGAATGTTGATGAGGAGGACCCTCTTGCTAATGTTGATAATGTTGTTCCAATATCTCATCCTAAAGACCGTAGTTCTCTCCTTAAGGGAGATACTACTGAAGTCTCTATGGATCCTAAGTCTTCTTAAAAGGTGATTAAGATTGGGAAGTGCCTTTCTTCTGAAGAAACTAAGGAGCACTCTGATCTTCTACATTCTCACCTTGATATCTTTGCTTGGACGTATGAAGACATGCCCGACATTGATGAGTCTATAGTGGTTCACAATATCGTCTTATGTCCTAACGCCAAGCCGGTTAAGTAGAAAATTTGAAAGATTAATACCAAGGTCACATTGTTGGTTAAGACTAAGATAGAGAAGCTGTTGAGAGTAGGATTTATCCGCCCAATCGAATACTCCCCTTGGATCTCGAATATCATTGTTGTGAGTAAACCCGACGGTCATATTCATATATGCATTGACTTTCGCAATCTTAACAAGGCTTCTCTTAAGGATGATTTTTTGTTACCTAATATAGATATGATTGTGGACTCGACTACACATCATGCCTTGTCATCTTTCATGAATGGCTTCTCAGGTTACAATCAAATCTGCATTAACCTGAAAGATCAATAAAAGATAGCCTAGTCACTACCCCTTTGGGTACCTTTTATTATGTCGCCATTCCCTTTGGGTCAAAGAATGTAGGAGCAACTTACGAGTGAGCAATGACCCTAATATTTCATGATTTCATTCATAAAATTCTAGAAGATTACATTGATGATATCTTGGAAAAATCTATAAACCATCAAGATCACGTAGAAAACCTTCATCTTATTTTTGAAAGGCTTCGACTCTATAAGATGAGGCTTAATCCACTTAAGTGTGTCTTTGGTGTAGATGGGGGCAAGATTTTTGGATTCATTATCTCTCATTGTGGATTTGAGGTTGACATAAATAATATCGATGCAATTGTTAACTTGCCTCCACCCAGGAACATTACTGACTTGCGAAGTTTACAAGGGAATATTTAGGCAATTCACATATTCATATCTCAATTGGTTGATTGTACCCTTCCTTTCACTCGCTTATTAAAGAAAGATGTTTGCTTTGTATGGGATGAAGAGTGCCAGAAGGATTTTGAGTCAATCAAAACTTATTTGGCCAATCCTCCCATACTAATGTCGGCTCTGCTCTACCTTTCCGCATCATTGTATGCTTTGTCAGCTTTGCTCACTCAGTATGATGATGTCAGGAAAGAGAGGGCGGTCTACTACATTAGTCATGTCTTGGTTGATTATGAAACCCATTATTCATCCATGGAGAAATAGTTTCTTTCTCTCATATTTTCTATGCAGAAGCTAAGGCACTACCTTCTACATGCTGAGACACATGTCATTGTAAAAAGTGACCTCTTGAAACATCTATTCTCCGGTGTCAACCTTGCTAGGAGGTTAGCGAAATAAGTGATGTTGCTTTCTGAGTTTTACATAAATTTTGTTACTCGTAATTCGATAAAGGTTCAAGTGGTTGTCAATCAATTGGCAGACATTCCCTCATCTCACTCCTTCTTGCATTTGGACTTATTTCCCAATGAGAACATTTTCATAATCAATCATGACCTTGAATGGAAAATGTATTTCGATGGGTCAAGATGTCAAACTAGCTCTGGAGCAGGTGTTGTTCTGATCTCACCTAAAGGGAAGTTGATCCCTCTCTCTTTTTTATTGGACTTTCCTTGCAACAATAACATCGATGAGTATGAAGGCCTCATTACTGGCTTGTGTGCCATGATCACACTAAAAATAAGACATCTTCGTATACTTGGTGACTCTGAGCTTATTGTGAATCAGATCATGGGAACCTATCAAGCCAAGCAAAGTAAGTTGTCTCAGTATCGAGACCTTGCTTTTTCCTTGCTTAATCGATTCTCCTCTTTCACAATTGACAGTGTCCCCAGGAGGGAGAATTGACATGTAGATGCCATGGCAAGTGCTGCCTCCCTAGTACCTTTGGATGAGGATACAAAAGAATACCACTTTGTGATTCAAGTCCTTCTGTCTCCTGTTGTTTTCGATCAACCTGAATCTGACATTTTTGTGTGTTCTCGCGTAGAATCAGGGGAATGGTTTTCTAACATTTACAACTACCTAAAGATTGGAAACTTTCTCAATAGTGCAACAAAAAAAAATCGCACCCTTATATGAAAGCTTTCAGTCTATTATGTTGTCTTGTCGGATGTTTTATATCAAAAATATTATAATGGCTTGCTGCTTCAATGTCTCACTAAAATGGAGATACCCCTTGCCCTTAGGGAATCCCATTCGAGCTCTGGTGGTGGACACTTTGGTGGTAAATCCCTGATGAGGAAATTGATAAACATGGGGTACTTTTGGTAAACAATGGAACAAGACTCCTTTGATTTTGTTAAAAAGTTCTCGCAATGTCAACAACATAGTCGTCTTATTCATACTCCTGCACAAGAGTTACAAAACCAGACCTCACCTTGGCCATTTGCAAATTGGGGGTTGGATATTATTGGAAAAATATCACCTTCTTCTTCTAAAGGACACACCTTTATCATCACCACTACAGATTACTTCACGAAGTGGGTTGAAGCCATTATGCTTCGATCTATGAATGTCGAAGCCATTTGTAGCTTTCTTCTGAACAACATCATTGCTCATTTTGGGTTGCCTTCTATGCTTGTTTCTGACAATGGTACGCCATTCAAGAACAAGGAAGTAAAGAAATTCCTAGAAAAGTTTCACATTCAACATAGGGTTTCTACATTGTATTATCCTCAATCTAATGGCCAAGTAGAAGGGTCTAACAAGACTCTTAAGCTCACTCTTTGCAAAACAGTAAATAAACATGGTAAGGATTGGCATGTTCAATTAACATATGCTTTATGTCAAGCCTATCGTACGAGTATTCGTAGGGTGACAGGAACAACACCCTACAACCTTGTGTATGGTGTAGAAGCTATCATGCCTTTAGAGTTGGAAATTCCATCTTTGTGAGTTTCCCTTAAAGGGTTAATTGATGATGAAACTTACCAAGCTAATCATTTGCATCAGCTAGAGATGTTTGATGAGAACCGATTACAAGCCCTTGACCATCTTAAAGCTTATCAATGATCATTATCCAGACAATATAATCAAATTGTACTTCCTCAAACTTTCAAGGTAGGTGACCTAGTTCTCTACGAGAATAAGAGAAATGTAAATGTGTTCACTAATCAAATGGAAAAATTCAGTCCTAATTGGTTGGGCCCTTACATTGTCTTCTCCATGTTTTGCTTGGGTGCCAATGGATTATCGTCTATGGATGGGAAGCCTCTAAAAGAACCTGTTAATGCAATCATCTTCACCGATACTATCTGTAGTGTCTAATGTGTCATATGTGCAATGTTCACTCTTTAAGGGATGTAGTGTTGCATATGTTGGCATTTATTCATTAACACATTGTGGAAATTTTTTGTGTTATGATGCAGTCATGTGTGTGTGTGAGACATACATACGTGTGCTTTGCTATGCTATGTATCTATGCATTACATTATATATTTTTAGGCAATTAGATCATCATTATATTTAATTTGCATCCATGTGTGTTCATTAAATCATGATAGCATCTAATGTAAACATACATCAATACACATATAAAAAGTCCATAGCATCAACATACATGGAAGTAAGGAACATACACATCAAGTAAACAATGCCATAATATCAAAATCAGTATCTCATGTATATATGTATAAACATCAAATGTCATGTACATCTATCATCCCACTGTCATCAAAAAATGAGTGACTGTTGTATATATGTATCAATGTATATACAAAAAAGGATCTACAAATATATCCTGTGACTACAAAAATGATATACAAAAGGAGGCTCTCTAAGGCCTAGGCACATGGCTCCCAGAACCCTCTAGCTTAGGTTGTGGCTGTGAGCGGGGCTACATGGTGGAGACAAATCTAGAGTGGTGTGAGTGTGAAGTGGACATGGCTGTGCACATCTCCTTGATCTCTCCCTGGAGAGAGCAAATATGCATGCGGGCTTGGATAAGCTCCTATTGCACCTATTGATTATCCTCCAGGATCACGGCCATCACCTATCCCGCGATGCCATTGAGATGACTCTGAAGGGAATCATGCACCTGCTCGACAACATCAACCCTCGTCACAGCTATGTCTCGCTCTACGAGTTCCATCCGTAACTCCCCCCGATAGCTAGTCATGCTTCCTCTGGAATGTGGTCGCATCAACAGTCCTTTGTACAATCTCCACCTATGCCTCCTCATAGGCAATCCTCAGGCATGCTATAGGCTCGAAAAGGTGGACGTGACGTCTCGTTGAGACTGGCCAGTACACATCTAAGGCTGCCCCCTGGATCGACACAATAGGGGCCACCTCTGATATGCACTAGGTATACAACCTAGTCCATCCCTAAGTATCCACTACAAATGCAAAAGGGGAATGTATATTAGTACCACGACATGTACAAATACTAAAACCAACACATGATATAAGTATACAGGAGATAAACAACTAAAGGTACTGAATAAAAATAGCATAAACAATTGTCATACCTAGGTCCCCTGGCTGCTAGAATGAGTTAGGGGGAGGAGGAGCACTCAGTACCATGCCACTAGTGTTAGAAGCTACCCCAACTACTGCAAGGGATGGTGGCATTGATGAAACTGGAGTGGCAAGTGAAGGAGAGGACATCCTTCACTACCACCTTAGCCTACTACTGCTCCTCTGGCTGGCCCTCCTCTTGCTACTCCTAATCATTGTTGTTGCCTCTATGCCTCCACCTCTTCCTAGGTGGTTGTGGCAGAACTTCCCCTTGTAGACCGAGATCCCCCATGGCAGTATTTTTTGGGAAAACTGGGGTGGGACAGTGAGCTCCCCACCATGCCAGAAAATCTTGGGCTATGTTGACATTGTCCACTGTGCCCATCGTTGGTAGATCAGTATCATCAGCCTCATCATCAGACAGGTGTACATCTACTATAGTGGGGCGCAAACAATCCCTCGGCATTGTCGCACTCTGAACAACTCAAGTATAGGTGGGGACAAGGGGATAGTCTCGATCCGCCTGTGGTACCGCATAACTCGGCTTCAATAGTAGGGCATGATCACAAAATCGATGTGATCAAGAATGAATCAGTCGTGCGATAGGTTCCGAAGGAACCTTCCATCATCAACCCACTTGAAAAATAGTGGGGTCTCCATTTGATCCTGTCTAGTATTAGGGTGTCAAATTGCAGCCACTAGAACTACAGATTGTCGTGTCTCCACTATCAAGTGAGCTAGTACCAATGGGCCATCGAAACAATGTAGTCTCGCACCTGCGGGAAGCCCTATGGCCTCGTGCAAGTGATGTGAGTGAAAACTCACACCTATAGGAGTGTGCATGTAGTAAGGCTATGGTACTCATAGTGGACGTACTGGCCAAGCTCCTAGTAGAGGTGCACAAGCATGTTGCACCCCCATGTGAAGATAGTGTGTCACTCCACCATCTCTCAAATGGTGTAGATGAGTCCCCTATGGAGGCGAGAGCCTCGCCTACCTATGGTGATCCATGCGGTGAGGGCCACCACCATGATGCGGTGCAGCAGAGGGGCTATGGTCTAGGCCTGATTGAACCATCAGGTGTACATATGTGTAGTCCTGTCCCTGCCGTATGTTTGGTCGGAGCAGTATTAGACCCTATTCAATTTCTCCTGCAATGAGTGAGCATCATCAAGCTTCACTTGTCGGCCATGGATGGGGACACTGAGGATGTGGTATACATCATCTAGATTGATTTTCATCTCTCTAGTAAGCAATTGGAAGCTCAAGGTGGTGGCCTCCCATCTCTCCATCAACACCATCAACATCCTATCATGGTATAACATCTCCTGCATGGTGTGAACATGTCAGAGACCAATGCACTCTAGATGTGTGACCATGTCATTAGTAAGGTGATCCCTCTGGTCCTGAAGTAGGCACAACACCCGCCCTTTGGGATGCTCCTAGATCTCTGGATAATCCTGTGGAAAAAGAAAAAAGTATGCATCAGTACATAGCCAATTGGAAAAATCTAAGTTAAAAACATTACAAGACATGTGTGTGTCACGTAGATGTTTTCTCGATCCACCATTAATGGCACGGGGACAACATCATGTCAATTGGATGCGAACGCATCCCTTAGATGTCAGCACATCCTTAGGATGACAACGTTGGTCATAAACACCAGCACGTGCCGAAGATATACACGCGCATCTAGGATGCTTGCACTGTAAAAAGGTTGAAAGTGTAAAAAATATTAAAAAATGCTAAATGAAGCAATTTTGAGGCCTACCTAGTCAACCTCAAGATCCTCAGCGATGTCCGCACATAGCTGGTCCAACCTAGGATCCTCATACTCATGTCTGCTTGACATTTTGATGACTTTTCTCTCACAAAAGTCAATAAAATCCTCATGATGAATAGTACAAATGACCCTTCTTAGGGCTCACCTAGGTATATATAGGTCCCCCAAGGCCCATTTTTCCTAGAGTTTGTGGCTCCCCGAATTCTCCTAATTTTACCCCACCTAACTAGGGGAAAACTCAGGAGGGGGCATATAGTCAGCTCTTCAACATATTTCTCTTCTTAATCATCAAATTCTTTCTTGTTCATTCTTCTTGCCATTGTAGCTTCTTCCAATTTTTGGGACTGACTTAAAATTGAGTTTTGTAGAGTAAAATTTTGCATGATTTTTCATGACAGGTCCTGCACTTCTTGCTGAGTTTGATTGTTCTAGGCATCTTCATGAAGTACTGGTCGACTCGACCTTGATGACCTCTGCAGTACCTTCTTTTGGCATGCAAATCCGTAAAACTTCAAGTTTGGGTGAAAATTTTCTTTTCTACTTTAGTGTGGCTAATTTTTCCCAAAATTGAGCCCATTGAAGTGGGGGAAAAATGTAATGTTGTAGAATTGTACCTATGGGAAATTTCATATTTTAGCACTTTTCCTAGCATTTATGACACCTAAACACATTAATGGAAAAAACCCCATGGGTCGGAATTTCATGATTCTGGCTCCATGTGGTCCAATAATGAAGCAACAGTAGCCTAGTGACCCATTTCCCAAAAACTTATGTTTTGGACGTCTACGCGACGCACAAACATCTGCACAACACACTAGCATCCTGACAGTTTTCCAAGTTTGAAATGGGGAATCTCGAATCTTGGCTCTTGACACATTTCCCTACAGCCAAGCCTTTGGGTATAACAACTCTTTGTCACCCTTGCATGCAACAAAACCCCTCCTTTGCTCTCATTTTGGGGGTTCATTCATTCATTCAAGGCTTTCTCTCCAACTTGACTTCTCAATCTCTTCTACTCTTGGAAACAATACTTCTACAAGTGAAGCTTTGTCGGATTGAGGTCCCTCCAACAACAAAATCTCTCTAGCAAGCATTCAATGGTGCATTCGTGTGTTCAAGAGGGGGCTGAGGCCTGTTGGTAATGCTCTCTCACTCTTTTCTATTTGCGATTAGATTAGATCTCTTTGTTCATTTACTACTTGGTGGTGCACATTATCCTCCTAAAGTGGGGATTTCTTTCACCACCTTTTTTCCATTTCAATTACTCTTTCTATCTATCTGGTTGTCCATGGAGGTGGGAAAACCAAAGCGAGGGTTTGACTATGACAAGCCCCTATACATCCCCAACATTTTTCCTCGTTTGTCTTGTGTGAAGGTTGTTAAACCATAGATCAGAGTGAAGATTCAGACGTCTAATTGTTCGTAAGCTCCCTCTAATCTCTCCTTGTGTTTTCTATTAGTTTTTGTTCTTTATTTTGTTATTCTGCTAAATAGACCTCATATCTAGGTTAAAAAGTGAAGCTCTAGTTTTCCCATTGGAATCCTTGAGCCCTCTATTGCTTAGGATGCCAACGCATCATTTGGACTCCAGTGCACCATGCTGGCATCCTGAATCTATGTTGTAGTCCTTTGGTCGAGAGCTCCTATGTCAGAGGAAAAAATCTAGAAGCTTTGCTCTTCCAGGTTCTAAAGCAGTCTTTCGTGGTGACTAACCTGGATACACTTTCTTTGCAATTTCTTCATTCGGCTTATGTTGAGGAGGATAAGGGTAATTTGTTCCTTGAATTTCTCTTGAGAACGAAGAGACTCATGTGCAATGAATACCCCTTATCTCTCTCTCTCACACACACATGCATACATACATACATTACATATGGCTCATAGAGTAACAATAATACCAAGGATAAAACAATTATGTCCAAAATTGTAGCAAAATAGTAGTAAGAAAAAACCTCCATTGAAGTAACAAGTAAAAGTATAAATTGAATAGCTACATATTCATAAACAAGACATAAAAGCTTCCAAAACAATGGCAATCCACAAAAGAAGAAAAGCTCAGTAGTAGTATTCTTCTTCCTCTTCTCAATTTTTACTATCTCCTTGAATTCAATGACTTCAAATTCTTTTAGCAAGGTCCAAAATATTGTACTTAAGGATTTCTCACACCCACCATTTTGGACATGCAGACATAGGGAAATTATCAAAGTTACCAAGATCATCCACTCCAAACAAATCATCATAATCAACTTCATTAACAACACTCATTTTAAGTTTTCCTTCATTAGCTAGGTGACTAATAATAGCTCTATTGATCTCATCTTTAGACACATCCGTCTATTGAAGGACTTGCAAGTAGATCAAGAAAACAATAACCTTTGGAGAAATTTTAGTTATCTCTTCACTCTTGGAAGACATGCAAGTTTCTATTAGACCTTAGAAATCATAAAATTTTAATAGACAAGAACAACTACACCTTGAACAAATTTCTTGACTTAATTTAGTATATTTCTCAAAACAAACAAATACATCCCATCATGACATAGATTGAACCCCAGTTATTTAGACCATGGAGGCACAAAAAAATTCCATGTGCAAAAACATTACAAGCATAAGACTTGCTAAAAAATTGTAACAAATAAAATTTTAGTTTAAAAGGTAAACACAAATAAATCTAGAAAAAATCCTCACAATAATGTTTGATGAGCTTTAAATTATATTATTATCATCAAAGAAATTTTTGTAACATAAATCTATAAAATTTACCACTAAATTGTTGGAGTTGATTGTTGAAACCCACAACTCCCCGAAATTACCTACAATCAAAATGTCTATCACATAAAGAGAGAAAAACCTAGTGATTGTGCTATGCAACTTTGAGAAATGAATTGATAAAAAAGGGATCCATGATTGAGATTCTATAATTAATGGATATTGGATTGCCTTACAATGATGAATAATGAACTTTTATAAAAGAAAAGGGAAAATTAACAACCCTAGATGTACCCTTATATCAGGATTAAATTAGATCATGACAAATGTCCTTATTCTATGTTATGAGACTAAAGAGAACATGACTTAAAAATAGAGAAACACTCTTAATTTTAGCTAAAGTATAATAAAATAAAAAGGGGACCTAAATAATTAATTGATGATTAATTAACTATGCAATATACCTATTTTACTCTAACACCCCCTTTAATTTCAACTTAGGGAGAAGATTAAAACCTAATGGTGAATCCATGGATGGGTCCTAGCTACACAACCTAATGAAGAACCCATGTATAAACAAATGAATCTCTCATAATTGGAGAAAAAAGAGAAAACCTCATGAGAAAAATCATCTCCAAAAAAAGGGAATGAAACAAATGCATACTAGTGAAAGAAAAAAAGGACTTGATATGACCCCCAAGGATTGATTCTATCACATAACTACAATGAATTTCCCCCCAATAGGAGAGAGAAGATGAGAATATAAACCCCCCATAAAGAAATAGCCCATGTGCCAAAGATAAAATTCTAAAGATAGAAATAGATCCATTGGTGATTGGATAAGCAATTTCCATAAGCTAGATAAACAGGGAATCCAAATCCAAATGGTTTTTTTAAAATTTCTCGAACATCCACATGTTGGAATGAGATGATGTCAATATACAAACCTATAAATACTAATGTGAGACAAGATTCAAAGAAGGTGATGATGGGCTAACAATTATAATGTAGTTGCCATGAAAGAGGAGATAAGTTTCCTCAAATGAATCCTCCAAATCTACAATATGAGACTCCACAAAAAAGGATGGTATGTATGATGGATATGAATCCCAAGTAGTTTTCTAGAAGAGGATAAATAATTTGCTACACTAAATTAATAGGGGCCATAGATGTGGTACTAATCTGATCAAGAAAAATAGAAGGTGGACATTGGATCTCAATATGAAGAGTGGGAGCAAGAGGACAAGTCTCTGAACCATCAAAACATGTAATCTGACCTATGATATACACAAGCTCCTTTAAAGTATCATCATCAAAGGGTATGGTATATGTATTGTGAAGGGGAATGAGAAAATCTAAAGTAGGATCCTTTGGGAATGGAGATACATGATAGTCTCCATAGATCTCCCAAATTCTAGTCCAATGTGTGTGAGAATAGTCAATGTTCGATACAACACAGTGTCATGATCAACACTAGAACAAGTCAATTCTACAACATGGTCAATGATGTTATCCCATGTGGATATATTCCCTAGTGTGTTTTGTTCAGGTATGAGTCCATAGAGATAAGGAAAAAGATTAAGCCACCTAATATATGTTAAGATGTCATTTTGCCAATAATCATAATTGTCATTTTCTAGGATGACCACAAAAGGGAGAAGAGAAAATCCTATGATACCTCCTTGGATGATTAAATCAAAGACCAATAACCTCAATGAATGTAATGAAGCTCAAATGAAGTAATTGATCAGAATTTTAAATAATGATAAAATGAATAAAAAATACCCAGATTAGATTTTAGAAAAATGTATCTATATATTTGAATAGATCTCAAATACATTTCCAAATCCACAAGAATCATGAAAATCGAAGATATAGGAAAGAAGTTATAAACTTGGAAGTAAAAAATGATAATCTCACTTCAATAGGTGATAAAGTTAACTAGTAAAAAAATTGATGATGAGACCTATACCATTAAAAAGTACACAAAACCAACTTTATGATGTTTTTTTTGTAAAAATATAACACCATATGCCCAAGTTATGATAAAAAAAAAAAACTCCTTTTAATGCATAATTGGTAGTGTTAGAGGCCAAGTGGATGGTATAGGGTTTGACATCATGCTAAAAACAACAAACATAATCTTCTTTTGACCACTAAAATATGTTGTTCAATAGTTTATTTGCTTGCCTTACTAATATATTCACCAAACACCTGGCATATTCCTTAAGGATTTCGATGTTGATTGTTGGGAATGTGTTGACTAATTTTATAATGTTATTGCCAAAGGAATATTCACTGGAATTTCAATTTCCAACCTACTTAATATTATCACCAATCAAGATAGTGTGTTGCCATTAGATTTAACTATCATTGGGAGTTTAAATGCACTATTAGAGTTATCAATTGTTTTGAGTTAAAGTATTTGTTGATGCAAGCTTGGAGGAAGTGTTTGATGAATATTAAGTAGTTCGTGGATTATTTGGATTGAGTTCAAGTGAATTATGTTGTCTGGAACTTTTGGATTGGTCTAAGGGATGGTGTACTTAATTATTATGGTGTTTTGCATGGGTGTTGGTGGACCTTTTGTTTAACACTGCCTGTGAGGCTTGTGGAAGTGTATTGGGATCTATTTGGGTCCTAATTAAGGATTTATTTTGGTCTCATTTTTTTCCTATCCACCGCGGGAATGTTTAGGTGTCAACCTATTTTGAATTTGAATGTATAGAAGCTAGTGGCCGACATTGGAGAAATTTTTTGAGGTAGATCTTGATATAAATATGTATGGTGTTGATGCAAGAGGGAGAGAGGAAGAGTAAGAAGTAAGATATATGTGAGATTGATGGGAGTAATGTGTGTGATGTGAATTTGAGCAAATCAATGCGAACTTCATGTTAGGGTTCCTAAAGGCAGTGAGCTAAAGGCATCCAAAATATTTCGTATGAGACCGTGAAAGTGTGCAAACAATTGTGGTGGAATCCTTGTTGCATTGAGAAGCATTTTATCTATATAACATTGTTCTTCTATCTTCTTGTATTCTTTTTGTGGCAGTGGGCCTTGGCAGTGAGCCTTTCGAACAATGTGTCATATTCTGGCAGTGAGCCCCTTTGTATCAGTTTTAATATTACTTATATTGTGAGATAATACTCACTATGGTTTTTCCCTCATTAGGTTTTCCACATAAATTTGGTGTTCTCTTGTGCATGGTGTTGTGAATTCAATTTATGTTATCTTCATGTCGTGTTTAATAAAACTAACATAATAAGTGTTTAATGAATGCTTGAGGATTTAATTACTATTAAGGGTTTTGAAGGTTTAATTCATTACAACTAATTCACCCCCCCTCTCAGTTTTCTTGTTCATTTCAACAATTGGTATCAGAGAAAGGTTCCTTGAAGAAGAGCTTAACCACTTGAGGTAGATTTAGGATGGTGAGCAAGATTCCTTTAGAATATCCTAGATTTGATGGCTCAGATTATACATTTTGGAAGACAAAGATGGAAGGATATTTTTTTGCTCAGGGATATGAGATTGAGAAGGTTTATCAGAATACATATACTCCACCTCTGAATGGCCCAAGTACAAGTGCAAAAATCAACACACATGAGATCAATGCGAAGGCAATATTTATTATTGTGAATAGTCTTTCAAATACTGAATTAGTTAAATTTATGAGTTTGAAAACTGCTATTTAAGAAGTCAGGGATAAGTTACAAAGAACTTATGAAGGATATCCGAAGGTCAAACAAGAAAAGTTGTACAACTTGAAGGAACAATTTGAAATGATGCATATGACTGAAGATGAAACAATTAAAGGCTACATATAGAGAGTTGATAAATTGGTAAGTAATATGAGAGGCCTTGGTGCAACAGTTAAAGAATCTAAAGTGGCAAACAAAGTTATCAGATCTCTTCCATATTGTTACAGTGAAAAGGTATCTACTATTGAGGAAAATGTTGATTTTGATAATTATTCCAGAGATTAGTTTATTGGTACTTTGACTGCATTTGAAATGAGAAAAATGAAGAAAGGTACAAAATTAGAGACTGCTTTCAAGGCTGGTAAATCAGAGAAGGTTGAAGATACAGGTGATGAAGATCTTGATGATTTGGAAGCTAACTTTGTGAGGAAGATGAAAAAGGGCACCAGTAAGTACAAAGGTAAATTACTTTTTAAATGTTTTAGTTGTGGTGAGATAGGTCATTATGCTTCTAGATGTCCAAAAAGAGCTCTAAACAATAAGATCAAGGAAAATAAAGAAAAGATGATTAAGAAAGCTTACTCTGTGAAAGAAAATACTGGTATTTCTGATGATGAATCTGATTATGAAAATTTTGATGATAATGAATGTCTATTTTTGGCTATAAAATAAGAATTTGGTTCTATTAACCTTGAAATTTGTGTGAAGGAAAGTATTTTGGAGATGAAGGATAAAATTGAAGATACTTTGGTATTTGGTTTTCATGTCAAAGAGGATAAGAATTACTGGGTTGTTGATAGTGGTTGCTCTAATCATATGACCAGAGACAAAAGTAAGTTTGTCAAACTTGAAAATTATGATGGAGGATTAGTTAAATTTGGAGATGATTTAGGAGCTAAGATTTGTGGAACATGTTCAATCAGTTTTGATGGAAATCATAATACTGATAATGTTTACTATGTTAAGGGCTTAAGACATAATCTCTTGAGTGTCGAATAAATGTGGAGCAAAGGGTATATAATCTTGTGTTTAAGGATGAAGCTTGTGAGATCCGAAAAGGGTCCAGAACTATGATTTCTATTGGTAAGAAAGCAGATGAAAATATCTATCAGCTTAAGGGTGTTTATGGCCATTGATTTATGTCATAGATTAATGATAGTTGGTTATGGCACTAGAGGATGTGTCGCGTGAATTTTGATAACTTGGAAAAAATTAGTTTAGTTCATGCAGTGAGATATTTACCTAGAATCACAAAGCCTATCAATGTTGTTTGTTAATTTGGAAAACAAGCAAGGAGTAGCTTTAAGGGAAAGGAACAATCTGCTACTGGACTGTTGGAATTAGTGCATACATATATTTGTGGTCCTACAAGGGTGATAATTCTACAAGGTGATAGGTACTTTATACTTTTGATTGATGATTATTCTAGAATGACATGGGTTACTTTTCTTAGAGACATCAAAAAATGCAACCAACGAAATATTGTGCAAGTTAAAAACTGCAAACTGCATATATATTCATTCATAATGGTTGTGAGAGGGAAAATGGCCTCCATAAGGAGTGTGGCCTGTGGAAAGGTCATTGCCTTTCCATAGTCGTAGGCTATAAATAATGTGTTTAAATATTAAAAAAAAAAAAATCTTCTTTCCAATTAAATCTGCAACACAACGATTTCATAGATCAACATAGTATTTATATATTCTTAATATATATTCATTATTAATATATACAACAGTATAGCGCGTATATATATAATACAATAATACCAACATTATGGTTTGTTGTATATATATATATATATATATATAATTAGCAAAATAAAAGAAATTATACAGTTTCATTACAGCCATGATACCTAGTTTATCATATAGAAAATAAATTATTTTAACATCAAAATGCATAACTTCAGTTTTGGTACTAATATAATCAAATTAGTATCAACAATGAGATTTATCCTTTCACATAAAAATGGAGATTGTTCCATAACATTTAATTCACACAAACTAAGATTTGACATAATGGAAATTGCATAAAAACCTGGTAAAATGCTATCTTATTTGACTCTCTTCTTGTTCTTCTCTTCTTTTTCACCGTTCTTCTACTTTTCCCAATTTCCCAACTCTTTTGTCTTTGTTTTGCATATTGAAAATTGTGAATGAATCTTGTGTTGTTGAGAGAATAAGAGATCATTCTCTTTTATTATTTTCTTTCTTTTTTTGTTATTTTGTTTTGCTTTGTTTTTGTGTTTTATTTTCTAAATTTAAGTTCTTTTCTTCTATTTTTCTATTTTTCTATTGTTTTCTTTCTCATTGTTTTGTTTTCGAAATCTTGCTTTCTTTTCTAGGATTTATTTCTAATTTATCAAATAAAACTAATTTTTAATAACAAACATGATTTATTAGCTTGCATCACAATTATCTATAAAACAATAAATAATAATAATTTTATTCTTCAAATAAAACCAAGAAATAAAATAAATTAAAACTATTTTTATGAGCATTTAATTTTTGCCTCCAGTTATTTAAATAACCAACTATTAAATTAGAAGCAATATAATACGATTGATTAATGCAATTCTAATGCAACTATATGATTTCTAAGTGTTTGTGTGTGCGAGAGAGACCACTCCATCTTAACCCTGCAAGGTAGCTAGCCTCCTCTACCTTAACCACACCCTTGTCTTCAACAACCTACAACTCATGAAAACTCAGGTACCCATTAATAGATTAGTGTCCAAAAAAAATTTGAAGCAATATAGTTTATCATTCCAAAATAACATTTTCTATATTGCATCATTTCAAAATAAAATAATATTCATTACATTTCATCTTTTTCAAAATAAAATAATCAATTACTTATTTCATCTTTCACAATAACATTATATTTATTCCATCCCACACAATTATCCATAAATCAGTTCCACTTAAAGTAAATTCAGATAGCATCAAAGTATGAGACGTGACATATTAAGGGTTTTTCTCTTCATCCTTTTGTGGTCATCCTAGAAAATGACAATTATGATTCTTGGAAAAATGACATCTTGACACATATTAGGTGGCTTAATCTACTTCCTCATCTCTATGGACTCATACATGAACCAAACACACTACGAAATATATCCACATGGGCTAACATCATTGACCATGTTGTAGAATTGATTTGTTCTAGTGTTGATCATGACACTATGTGTTGTATCAAACATTGATTGTTCCCACACACTTTGGACTAGAATTTGGGAGATCTATGGAGACCATCCTATATCTCTATTCCTAAAGGATCCTACTTTATATTTTCTCATTCCCCTTGATGATACATATATCATACCCTTTGATGATGATACTTTAGATGAGTGAGTATATCATAGGTCTTACATGTTTTGATGGTTCAAAGAATTGTCCCCTTGCTCTCAGTCTTCATATTGAGATCCAATGTCCATCTTCTATTTTTCTTGATTAGATTAGTATCACAACATCTATGGCCCCTATTAATCTAGTGTAGAAAATTATTTATCCTCTTCTAGATATAACTATTTGGGATTCATATCCAACATACATATCATCCTTGTTTGTGGAGTCTCATATTGTAGATTTGGAGGATTCATTTGAGGAAATTTATCTCCTCTTTCATTACAACTACATTATCATTGTTAGCCCATCATCACCTTCTTTGAATCTTGTTTCACATTGGTATATATAGGATTATAGATTGACATCATCTCATTCCAACATGTGGATGTTTGAGAAATTTTCAAAAAATCATTTGGATTTGGATTCCCTATTTATCTAGCTTATGGGAATTGCTTATCCAATCACCAATAGATCTATTTCTTCCTAAGGGGGTAAATTTTATTTGTAAGCAATGCATCATGTTCTATCTTTAGAATTTCATCATTGGCACATGGGCTAGTTCTTTATGGTTCATATTATCATCTTATCTCTCTTATTGAGGGGACATTCATTGTACTTATGCGATAGAATCAATCCTTGGGGGTCATATCGAGTCCTTATTTTGTTCTTTCACTAGTATAAATTTATTTCATTATCTTTTTTTGGAGATGATTTTATCTCATGAGGTTTTCTCCTTTTCTCCAATTATGAGAGATTCATTTGGTTGTACATGGGTTCTTCATTAGGCTGTGTAGTTAGGACCCATCCATGCATTCACCATTAGGTTTTAAGCTTCTCCCTAAGTTGAAATTAAAGGGGGTGTAGAGTAAAATAGGCATATTACCTAATTAATTAATTAATTAATTAATCATCAATTAATTAATTATACTTAAGCTAAACATAAGAGTGTTTTCTATTTTTAGGTCATTTTTTTTTCTCTCATAACATAGAATAAGGATATTTGTCATGATTTAATTTAATCCTCACCTAAGGGTGCATCTAGGGTTGCTATTTTTCCTTTTTTTTTTATAAAATTTCATTATTCATCATTGCAATGCAATCCAATATCTATTTAATATAGAATCTCAATCACGGATCCCTTTTTGATCAATTCATTTCTCAATGTTGCATAGCACAATCACTGGTTTTTTCTCTCGTTATGTGATAGGCATTTTAATTGTAGGTGATTTATGGGAGTTGCAGGGTTCAACGATCAACTCCATCAATTTAGTAGTAACTTTTATAGATTTATGTTACAATAATTTCTTTGATGATCATAGTATAATTTAAATCTCTTCAAACATTATTGTGAGGATTTTTTCTAGATTTAATTGTGTTTACATTTTGAACTAAATTTTTATTTGTTATAATTTGTTAGTAAACTTCTTATGCTTGGAATGTTTTTGTACATGGAATTGTTTTGTGCCTTCATGGTCGAAATAATTGGGGTTCTATCTATATCATGGTGGGATGTATTTGGTTATTTTGAGAAATCTACTAAATTAAGTCAAGAAATTTGTTCAAGGTGTAGTTGTGCTTATCTATTGAAATTTTACGATTTCTAAGGTCTAATAGGAACTTGCATTTCTTCCAAGGGTGAAGAGATAACTAACATTTCTCCAAAGTTTGTTGTTTACTTGATCTACTTGCAAGTCCATGAATGGATGGATGTGTCAAAAGGTGAGATCAATATAGCTATTATTATAACACTTATTGATTCATCCTATATACATCAATAAGTGTTCCATGGATGTGTCTAAACATTTTATGGTATTACAAATGAAGAAAAAGGCTACCAAATTGATAAAGAACTAGTGATCCTTGGTCCTAAGAACTTTGACAATATCCAAGACTACATCACTAAGGTTAAAAAGTATGTACATAGGATGCATGGGTAATCTATATAAAGAACATTAAGATATATCTTTCTCATTCATCATATAATAATATTAATATAGTAAACTAACGACAGTCAATTAAGAGTCTTATTGGTGGAGGTGTCCATGAATGAGCCTCGGTGTACCAAATCTGATTCTATTATAGATGCTATCTAAATCTTTGTTGTCGAATCTCATTAAACAAGTTGAAGATTGCTTTAAGATACAAAAATAAAGGCAAGTAATGGTACATATTGCTTTAGGAAAACAAACCTCTATAAAGGTTTGGAAAAGCTTTTTGAAAGTTATGTTCTACATGCCAACCTATTGGAAAATCATGTTTTCACTATTCAACATCAAGAGGAAGATGTTGAGGCAAGCATGATGGTGTCTCAAGGAGAACGTGATATAATTCTTCCTTCATCTCCTTAACTACTAAGCTTCTATGGGATGAAAAGCCTTCCACTAAGACTTTTTCAAGAAAGTATATATGTCAGCTTCTCTACCTATCTTTCCAAATTGAAGTGCTTTCCATATTCAACTAATGTAGAGAGCTCAAATATTAGTGAGATTGAAGAGGCAAGGAAATGTGATTAGATCCAAATTATTGTTTGTAGATGAACACTACACTCCTAATGTTTGAGAAAATATGGGATATTGTGTGTTCAATAATTTGATGGCTTGAGCTATGTAAAAGACAAGAAGTGAGTTAAACATAAATTTTGAAAGTCTCTCATGCTCATTGTACTATTAGTAAAAAAAAATTTGGATACGCATGTTTAAAACATGTAAAATTATCACAAAGGTTGAAAAATGTTGATGAGTGCATTCAAGGTAAATAAGGAATGTGTGTTATATAATGGGGAAGCTAAGTGCTCGAAATTTTTTATTGAGAGAAGGTGAAAGAATTTTTTATGCAACTCATAGATATCAAAAATCAATTATTTCAGTTGGAGAAAGAAGTTGAAGATAAACTAGTGATGATTCTACTCCAAGATCTACCTTTTTATGTTCAAGATGCTTATAATTGCTTTATAATTTATAGTCTCCAAGTTACCTATCAAGAACTTGTTTTATTTCAATAAGAAGAAGTGCAGTGAGCAAATGACAACAATGTCAAAGAACATAATATTTCTTCCAAATAAAAAGGGGAAAAGACCACCTAGCCAAAGCCAAAATTTTAATAGTGTAATTATTTTTTGAGAAAGCCACAAAACCAAAAAATATTAACATGTCACATTATGAAAAAAATGTTGACACCAATGACTTGGTATTGTAAGAAAAAATACATTCCCACCAATCAACAAGAGAAGAGTTTTTTTTAATAGAATAGATCCAACTTAGACAATAAGATAAGCAATCAAGCTAATAAAAAAAATTGAGCATACACAAATAGAAAACACTATACACAAAGAGACATCCCATTTCCTATTATTTTTATCAACAATGTAGAGGATTGACTACAATGGGATTAATAGTCTCAGCCTGACTATAAATCTGTGGATGAAAAAACACAATAACAACCTAGAATCTTACACAATAATAAAAAAAAGTGGCACAAAGAGCATGAATCACAATCTAAAGTGATAGTATAGTCCACACTTATGAAGTTCCAATGGTATTAAAGAACAACATAAAGATTTCCATTTTGATCAACCAACGAACAAACACTAATATGTAGTCATGCTGGTGCTGCTAAGTGTTGCTACTCCACTAACAAAACTGTGGAAATCAATTGCCATAGACAACAAGGTACCAAGGTACTAGCAATGTTTGATATAATCCAATCTTTTAATCAACAAAACGTAATCCTAAATCAGCTACCACATAATAGGCCAATAAAAGTACCATTGGAGATATTTCAAAGGTCTTTTGGACATTTAAAATATGAAGATGGGTGAGTTGCCTTTAGCAATTGTTGGCAAGACAAGCCAATAGAAATGCAAATATGAGTGAACTTATACAACCACCTATCCCATTAAAATATTTTAGGAAAGAAGTCAAACTCGCCACTATTAAATGTTAAAGAACTTTAACAATGTGACCAAACTGAGTGTCATGGACTTGGGAACTTTCCATAGACTACACACTGAGCATCCAAAATTTCTAAGTATCTAAAAAGGGGGAAAGTTATAAAGATCCACCACTTTGTTGACAATGCCATTTTCAATTTTTCTCACCCATTGTGTATTGTAATATGCATACTTCAAATGCTAATATTTTTTTCAAAAACTAAAGTGGTTGGACATCACCATGTGAAATTAATATAATAACTAGCTATTGCACCTTAGTGTGCAATGGGTATGCCGAAGAAGTGTGGAAGGTCAATTATGATAAATTTTGGTCTATTTTTTAACATAATTGTTTATATATATAAATATAATATATATTTAGTAAATGAGATCAATTGTTAGGTCATTTAAAAAATGATTTTAATATTATTATTAATTTTTTAAAAAAATTTAATTATAGAATAATATTATTATATTTATTTTTTAAATTTTATGTATTAACTATTATATTATTATATAAATATGTATTATTTATGTCATTATTATATTAATCTATTATATTTATTATTTATGTATTAACTATTATATTTTTTTATAATATAGCATTATGAACTATATTTATTATTATAGATTATGTTATATATAATAAATATTATTAGATCTAAATATAATTTTTAAGATATACTATACGTTATATGTTTTACATATAATACTAATTAAAATATTTAATACATTATATGTTTAATATTTGTTAAATGCATTATTTAAAAATATAATTAAATATTTATAATTAAAAAATTTGTGAAAAATGAGCGAAACGAAAATAAAAAAAGAAAAAATGAAAATAAAAAATCGAAACTCAAACCCGTAATTTTCATTTTAATAAACATACTCTAAAACCCTCGTCAAAGCCTTATTTTCAGGCTGCACAGCTCACCAAATTGGAGATGGAAAGGAAAGCGGTGGGGAAAGCCATGGAAATCAGCGGCAAACAACCGAAAAAATGGCAAAAAATGATGAACGGTTGAGATTCGGTCGGAAAACGGTAACGATGAGGGAAAAACAGTCAAAAAAGGGCAAAAAACAGCCAAAAAATGGTGAAAAATGATGGATGGCTGAGATTTATTTCACTGTCAACCAGGGCTTCTTGTTATGTTTCAACCGTTGAAGGAGAAAATGAACTTGCAAAGTTCATATAGGGACACATCTTCAGCGTAATAACATAATAAATTAATATATATAAATTACATCGAGATAAATTTTATTGTATTATATAAATATAATATTAATATTAATATATAATAATACTATTATGCTTATATATATATATGTGATTGAAGAAAGATATATCTTGCAACATTATTTATATAGATTTCTTTTTTGCTACGTAAGAGAGAGTATATTGATATACTGGAAAGATTTACAAGCATCTGCTATGTAGGATATGAGATTGGACTCCAAACCAAAAATCACCACCAGGGCAAGTTACACCCAGACCTTAACACCGACGGGACCACCAGATCCAAAACAACTTCCTAAAATGCAAGCCAAAATGGTGTCTATCCACACCAGCCCACCATTCAAACAACAAAAACTGTTCATACCAGACTATACTAGCAAAATGCCCACCCTTGGCATGCCAACATGACTATGTTGGGAGCTAACATTTTAAAAAGACCTAGTTGTATGCCATACTCGATGAGACCAAGAACCATCACACCAAAACATTACAGAGATGGGGACCTAGCACAATCACCAAACCCAAACTCGACACCAAAGCAAAGGGAAACAAAGGATCCCAACATTTGCAGAAAGCCATTTGCTTTTGCAAAGGCATCAAATTTGACCCACTGAAAGTCATTGACCTCTTCCAGCAGAAAGATCTTCTTTAAAAATTCACCACAACCACAACTATCATTCTGTGTCACACCAAGGCCATCCCTTTTAAATTGAGAAGGAAAGGGTAAATTTTGATTACCTCACCCAATTTCTTTACCAGGTCCACATCACACAGTTGCAGAGCACCTTTGCTAGGAATGGACACCTTTAAAACCTCCTCCAAGCCGCCCAACAAATCCTCTTTGAACAATTTTCCCATCAAAGTTTTTACCTCCGCCTTTGGCACTTGGTTGTCTAGAATGGAGGCTAGAAACCTCGAAGCCACCTGCGAATTTTCTCTAAAAAACTCCTTGTGCTTTAGATGCCCCTTGCCAAGCACCATTTTCACAACCACCACCGTTAATGGGTCAATGTTGAGCAAAATGTGCTTGAGGCGCTGGTCTGTAACCTGCTAGAAAGCTTTTGGCGATCCTTGCAATCTAAGGCTAATTGGGTATCCGCCCCAAAACAAACCACCGATTCCACCGACATCTCAATTATGAATTTTGAACGTTTGATCATTTTCGTCCTACACCTTGAAGCTAGTCAGAGAAATCAACAATCACAGGGAGAAATGGTAGCGTTGCCCTCACCACCTTCAAACTTGAATGAGAATACACCACATTAAACCCCTGTTTTATTATTTTGTACACTACGAATGTGCCAATATCATGACAGGCTGCAAAAGGCTGCCATCACTCAAGTGAATGAGTACGTGTATAGGCAAGGCGAGCGGTCTAATCAAATGTTTTGGAAAACAAACAAATCATCCCTAGCCTCCTCTGGTACCACGTCATGATGGCTCATAAAGACTCCCAACTCACCAGCATACTTGTAGTGAAAATACCGCATCTTGCCTATTTAAACCACAACTACCACGAAGCCTGACACTCGTCCAACTCAGTTCAGTCCACTTGTAGATGAACTTGTCACAATCTATGTGGCAAATCGTCCACCCTACTGCCCACATCTATATAGATTATTTAACTAGCACTTGCACCCCAATGAGGTGCAATACTTACGTCGATAGGCCGATATACTTTGGTGTTATATTATGAGCATGCAGGAAAAGTGCATGTTTCTT
>VDFB02340389.1:0-14760 GCA_007258455.2 Sequoia sempervirens
AAAGATAAGAAGTCAAAGTTTGAAATCAAACATCAGGTACAAATTTTGACTTCTTGTTTGAAATTGATGTTGACACTTATGCTCAACTAGTAGGATAGATTGATTCTTCCTTTGACTAAAGTTTAGTTAGTGGAAAAGATGTCATTGAAAAGGTTAAAAAATATAAGCGCTATGGGTAGACCATTGAAGACTAGGCTAGTGAGATTTCAAATAGAGCTATGAATTTTATTGAAGAAGCTACTAAATTACTAAAAAACTTAGAAGATATAAAAAAGGAGATTGATTATGATATTACAACTTCAAAATCTCAAGAAACTAACTGGCTAAAAGTAGACAAAAATTTGAAAGAAATGATAGATTTGGGAGTGGACAAACTGGTGGTTGAGCAAATTATAACTCATGCCAATTACATTAGATACATCATTTGGAAAAAGAGCATCGAATGGAAAATCATCAATTTGAGGCACAATGTTCAAGAATAAACTAAATTTTTGAGAGAATGTGAGCAAATTAAAACAAAAATCCAAAATGATTTTTTGTCCATCATTTTGGAAGATCAATCGAGATTACAAATTATTGAAGTTCAAGCTTGTATTGATAAGCTTGAGGAAAATATTAAGGAACTTCTTAGCTCACCATCCTTCTATGTTGGTAACATGGAGAAATTAAGCGCCATCAATACAAATTTGATGCAGGGAATTGGTTGTCTGGAAACTTATTAAACTAGGTTAGAGCAAATAGTGAGTAACAAGGCTTTGTGAAGATTGAGAACCAACAATGTCATCATTCCTAAGCACAATGAGTTCAACCTAGTCATAAAAGTGTACTGAATGTTCAGGTCCAAGAGTGCTACTATAACGCCTTAGTCTTTTCAAAAGAGTAGGGATGCCATGGGTGTTAATGATATGCCATCTCATCTAGACATTTATTTTTCTTGTTTATTTTAAGCATTAGAATTTTCCAAAAATTTAAGGGGGGGATCTCTTTGTATTTCTAAGAACGATATCATTTTGAAAGTTTAAGTTATATTTTTATGTATATATGTTATGGAAATACATTAAGGAGGGGGATTCTCCTACAAGAATGATTGTAACTTTGTGAGCTCTACAAATTTAGACATCCTAAAATAAAGAATCTTAGAAGTTTGTGTGTTGCTATAGATTTGTGTTGTCATTTCCTATGTGAATGGTAAGTATTTTTGGGTTTTGATATTCTTGCAGTGGTAATTATCATTCTTGAACAATTGTGAGTGATTTTAAAATAGTAAATTAGTTAATGTGCTATTGAATATTTTGAAATTCAAATATTTGATGATATACATATGCATTTATAAAGGAAATGACAAACACTGATTTGTGTCACACTTTTATAAAGGAAATGACCAACAATGATCTAACTTTTAAACTTGAATCACTAGAAAGTTGCATATATGTTTTGAATTTTGAAACGATGTAAACTAATAAAATGTGTATTTTTACTATATTTTGTGTATGTATTTTTTTGAAAAAATTTAAAAAATTATTTGAATATAGTTTTTGTAGACACTTAAAAATTTCCTAAATGGTATTACACACTTGAATCTGATCACTAACATCGATTTGTCCTAAACTTCATCCTCTTTTCGCCTATTTCATTAAATAAGCCTAGTTATTTAATTAAATGCATCATTTCCGTCTATTAATCTAATTTATCTAATTAGGTTAATTCACCCCCTTTCACATTCACCTCTCATCTTGTTAAATTGAATAAAACAAATTATTTGATTTAAACACCCTAAGTCCTCTCATTTAATTGAATAATCCTAAATTATTAAATTAAATGTCATTTTGCATCCCCTTTCATTAAATAAACCAATTATTTAATGATAATCCTCATATTCCTCATCTTGCACAAGTAAAACTTAGTTTTAATTACTAATTGCTAATTTTACTCACCCATCCACTTGCATAGGGGATATTCCAAAGGAATATTCTTCTATTTGGCTCCAAAAATGGAATATTCTTTCCTAACAAACTTTGTAACAAACTTTCAAAGTTGTTACAAAGTGTGTTTGTTTGAATCACTGTGAGCCCTTGATGGTTTCTTTGATCCATGTGATCTTTGATTCTCATCAATTGATGAGAATCCTTGATCCATGTCTTTACCCTTGATTCCATCTCAACCATTGATTGATATTTTTCATCTTGACCATCGATTCTTCATTTGCTCTCCTATAAATACTTCCCATTTGGAGACAAATGGATCCACCCTTTTAGAGAAAAGTTATGTTGTTGAAATTCATACTCACATGCATCCACATTTAGCTTTTGTTAGCATTTTAGCTTAATCTTCATCCATATTAGCTTAAGCATCCATTAGTGGCTTCTATTTTAGCTTAGCTTACATCCATTTTAGCATAGTTCGCATCCATGGCTTGCATCCTTGAACTTTGTTTCCATTTAGCATAGCTTGCATCCATCTCCATCAAGTATTTTAGCATTTAGCACTCATTTTCATCATGTTAAACTAGTTTTTCATCCATGTCTCATTCATATTTCATCAGTTTCATCAGTTTCCATCAATAAAATTGATTGAAATGGCTCATATTATCCAATGGATTGTGAAAGGGTCACCATTCCACATCAATGTGACACCACTCTCCCAATGGGAGAAGGTTTGAGGTCTTAGAATAAGTTTCTTTTAAGCTTTTATGTTTATTTCATGTTAGTTTAACGGTTTCTTAGTTTTTTTGATACTTTCAAATATCTCATTAGGATCATGGATTAGGGGATTAAATATAGTTAAAAATCATTTGGATCTAGTGTGTTTAATCCACACTATGACTATGATCACATTTTTGGCACTAGAAGGAGGGCAATACTAACCGAATCTGATGAATTTCTCTTTAGATTCCCATGTTCTTAAGTTTGTAGATACACCAATACTTTTGAAGGCTACAACGACGCTATTGTAAGGCATCACCATATTGTGACACCTTTGAAAGAATTACAATGATGCATATTAAATTTAGTGACACATTTAAATATAGTGACACATTTTACTTTTTGGATTTATCGTGAATTTAGTTATGGCGACGCTATTGATGTAGTGACACAATTGACGTCACTATTTTGTTGCAGAGCGATGTACTTCAATTTCACCAGAGTGACACACTTCAATTATAGTGACATTTTTTGTCAATTTCAATGATGCCTTTGTGTTCAATGATGTTTTTCACTGGTAAAGAAAACAGAGAGATAATTTTCTCATGTGATTTAAATTTTTAACTTTATATGCTCTCTAACATTCTACTAGCGTCTAGTTTTTGTTTTTTAGGCTAACTAGTTTTGCAGATTTGAAAAAAACTTGAAGTGAACAAGCATGCTATCATTTGACCATGCATTGTAAATTTTTTTCCCACTTATGGTATAATTATAACCCATCATATGTTGCTTTGCTTTATATTTTAGGACCACTAAATTTCCATTGGGCTTAAATTCACTTTCAAAGTTGGTTAAAATTGGACCCATACATCCTCATTTTGCAACATTAGTTAAAATTGGACAAAACAAACATACACTTCCATTGGTGCTTAAAATGAAGCAACTTTTCTATATTGGGTTAAAATGAATGAGTGTTTGATGTGCTTGCTTTTATTTTTTACACTTATAGTTTGTATCCACTCCCCTTGCGCTTCATGCGATCTTGGTGGAAGAGAAACACTAAAGTGTACTTTATTGCTTTGAGTCACCCACTAGAATTTTTCTATGTATCCTCTCCCCTTGCACTTCATGTGATCGTGGGTGAAAATAAATATCATTTTTCTTGTTAGGAAAGGGCTTGTTGTGAGACACATCCCACAATGGAGAACTCACACGTGACTCTCAAACTAAGTGCATTTATCGACATGCTATATAAATTGTTGCGAACATGAAAAGTATGTAGCATCTATATTGGGTGTCCATAACACATTGCACCTAATCCCATGCCTTAAGTAGGATGAGAATGAGTGAATATGCATCATGGTGTTCTCAAATTTTTATCATTAAAAAACCTTGATGTAGTAGCCAACCAAGTCCAATTCTGAAGCATTCTTTAAAGTGGTGCATTGGAACTTTGATTCCAAGAAGTTACTTACCAAGTCCAACTTGTGGGTCAAGGCATAAAGGCTTAAAGATAATGGACTCTTTTACTTTTTTTCCACCACAATGTTGCATGTAAAATATTCCCTTTGGGGCATGAGGTAATCCCACCAAGAAGATACATAGCCACTTTGAGCTACGAATGTTATATTGCTTGTGAGTCAGTTTGACACATTGTTTGGTTCCAAAACAACTCAAACACACATCAACATGTTCATCAAATTTCAAACCCTTTGAAAAGTGTGAATACCTTTGAAAAGTCCTAAATTGTTGCTTTTCCATAAGGTTTTTATCTTTAGAGGCTTCTAAAAATTTGGACTTATATCTTAATTCACACTTTCCAAAGTTAACATAGGAAACTATGACCTTAGCTTCTTGATTTTCACATAAATGACTTTGTGGAAGGAGTGTTGCTTAGACATAAACATTTTTAGTTGAACATTAATTAAGACTTTCTTGATGTGGTAATGAAACAATCCCACTTAAGCAAATATTAAATCAAATAAACACCCCACATTGATGTATGTTCAAACATTGACTCACCCAAAACAAGCAAAGTGGAAACAAGGAAAGTATTGCAAAACATTAGGTCCATGTTCTATTGTATCAAAATCATTGAGTTTTTAAGGTTTTATCACTTTAGAGGTATAACATGTTTGTCACTATCTTGGTCTTGCAAAACAAAGGTCCCTTTTAGGTTAACACATTTTGGGTCAAACATTTCATCCATCTTCACACATTTTACATTCCACTTCACCAAAAAACTTTAGAAACTTTTGGAAACATCAACACTTTAGACTTAGGTAGTAATCAAATCAATCCCATAACTTAGCTATGTTGTGTGTGAAATGGATCATTTTCCATGCACTTAGTTGAGTTAGTTATCACATTTTTGAACTAGTTTATCTTAAAGGTCACAAGTCTACCTTAAAGATTTACAAGTTCATTAAGCAACTTTTATCCATAACATCAAAACATCAAACCTATAGTCAAAAGTGTTGTCCAAAAGATTATAAATTTCATCCCCCATTATCATTCACCATTTTCATCACCCACTCACACCATTGGTCCAAAACAACTTAGAGGGTCCCGTTTACCAAAATTTGAGACAACTAGAGAGTTTCAACACTATAAATATCAACACATCTCTCCCATAGTTGACCCACAGTTTATGGTTACAAAAAGATCACAACACAAGAGAATCATGGAACAACCCAAAGAAACATCTACCAAAAATGATACTATCCCACAATGATTTGATTTAAGAAGCCATTCTACCCCCTCACAACAACCAAAAAATCCTTTAGGGTATGAGGTAGAAGATGTCACAAACAACCTACTTGAACTCACTAAGGAAGCACTCCTTGAATATAAACACGATCATCAAACCTTAGAAAATGTGGTTTCAATTCCCATGAATTTCATGGAACAAACCTTAACACAAGGATTGACTCAATCTACTCCTTCCCTTGTGCCAAGTCAAACATTAACTCCTAGTCTTGCAAATAGTATTGCCATCAATCTTGGTCACACTCTCCCTTTGGAAGGTAACACACTTTTGGGTACTCAAAACACCAACCTTCCCCAAAAAACCACTTGGACACCAACATTTGGTGCCCCAAATCATTCTTCCACCATTGTTGCAAAACACCCTCTACATCCACACAAACCACTTACATTCCATAACACCACAACAACCTCAAAATTTTGAGTGCAACCATCTTCATCCATCACCACAAGTACTCAAAGTGTGCCCAATGCTACACAAGGTAATGTGAACCAAGTGCCTCAAGTGGGAAATCAAGGGCAAGTTACACCCTCATGCAAGGTCAACCCTTGACAAGTGGCTTCAATAATCCCATTGAAACATTGAAACAAGTGGTTACCCAAACTAATCAATTCAATCCACAAAAGACATCAGCCCCATCTATCATCAATCTAAATCAAAACAACACATTGATCACAAACCCCATCAACCAAGGTAATACCTTGGTCCCACATCAAACACAACAAGGGAACCCTTCTAATCAATTGATCCAAGGTAAAAATGTGCAATTGACATAGTAATACCAAATGGCGCCATCATCATCTCTACCATTGGTCCCCCAAATCATGCAAAATCCAATGAGGCCCCAAACCTACATTCCTCTCTTTCAATAGACAATTTTACAAAGGAATGGTAGTACAAAACAACTTAAAACCATCTCAAATCAATCAACAACCCATGATCACCCAAAATCCATCTTAACATACAAAAAAATCCATGTTGCAAGTACAACAAGCTCACACTCTATTTTTGCAACAAGCACAATAGGGTTATCAACAAGTGTTGCAACAACAAAAAGCTCAAGCTCAAGCCCTACAAGCACAAAAAGATCGAGCTCAATCTTTGAAAAAACAACAAGCTTATCAACAAGCGTTGCAACAACAACAAGCTCAAGATCAAGCCTTACAACAACAAGAAGCCCAACAACAATAACAAGCACAACATAAAGATTTGCTAGCACAACAATATGCCTAACAACAACTTCTTGCAAAAAAACAAAAACGTTTATACTACAATCCCTAACAAAACATATTTAATCCAAATACATTAGGAGAATATACACCTCTACCACCATCACTTTCACAGTATCAAACTCCACCCTGCAAACCATACAACACCCCATAGTATCAAAACAACACTTATAATTCTCCACCATTCCACAATACACAACATATTCTCCTCCACCAAATTCGCAAGATGATATATCATCATAGCTCAAGGCACCCATGCAATAGATCCAAGACATTCAAATGGGAAAAACAAAGAAGCCACATAAGCAAATAAACTTGTGTCCATACCCATTTGATAGGAACATCGCAATGGTACTTTCCCCCCCAGTTTTTAGGTCCCTAAGTTTGATAAATACAAAGGGAGGGGAAATCTTGTGGATCACATCAAAGAATTCCACATCATGTGTATGGAGGTTGCCTATAATGATTCCTACTTGATGTGTCTCTTTCCACGAAGTTTAGAAGGCCCTGCAATTGATTGGTTCTCACAGTTGCCCCCAATATCAGAACCTTCCAAGAAATCATCGATAGATTCATAGATAATTTCTCCCTTAACCTAGACATGGATGTAAGCTTAGAAGAGTTGTACACTCTCAAGAAGAGCAAAGGATAATCTTTTGCTAATTTCCTACAAAAGTGGAGGCAAAGAGCTAGTAAAAGCAAGTGGCCTATTCTCGATGAGCAATAGGTGGGGATTATCATAAAAAATGTTGATCTAGACCTATCCTTCCACTTAAAGATGCAATGTATCATCACTTATGATGAGCTTGTCCCTCGTTCCCTCAACACACAAGCATATAGAGACAACTTCCCATCAACAAGTTCTAATGACAAGCCCCACGTATGGGATAAAAACAAGAATGTGACAAATGATGGTGTCATGGATGCTAAAGTCACCATAAGTGCTCCTAGGAAAAATACCAATCAACCAACCAGTACAACAAACTATACAACAAACCACACGACCACCACAAAATAACCAAATCAATAACACCAAAACTCAACAAAGAAGACCCCCCAATAGGAATAACTACCCAAAACGTAAATACACACCATTGGGAAAACCTATTGAATTTTTCATGCAAAAATTGGTACAGTCAAACTTGATTACACTCCCCAATTTCCAAAACTATCAAGAACCTAAAGATAAATCACCTTGGTATAACAAAAAGGATCTCTGTGACTTTCACAAGATCAAAGGACATAAAAAATCCAACTATATGAAGCTGAAGAATGTTATCCAAGATCTTATCGAAAATGGAGACGTAACTATTCATGTACCAACTGGTAACCAAGATCTCAAGATATATAAGAACCCTATGCTAGATCACAACAAAGGGAATGACAATGGTAAGGGGAAGAATTTCACTAACGTAGGATATGTCTATTCCAATGTGGTTGCCTCTTGTGACAATGTTGTAATAGTCGTCACAGTCAAAGGACCTAGTGCAGAGTGTGGAGTCACCACACGACGTGACAAGGTTACAATCCAAAGAGCTTCATCTCAACCTAGGGCACAACCTACATTGCCAACGAAAAACCCTATCAACTACAGTCTCCTCGACCAGCTGAAGAAAACCCTTGCACAAATCTCTATTCTAGAATTATTGAAGCTATACCCCACACATAGTGATATGCTAGAAAAGGCTTTATCAGATTCCCCTTTCCTTGAGAATATTGATACAAAGCAGTTTTCAACTATGATAGGGCATATCACTATCCCCCATCTTCTCACCTTCTCAGAGCATGGCATCCCAATGTAACCATCTCACAATCGCACTTTGCACCTTAAGGTCATTGTTCAAAAAAATAAAATTAAAAGAGTCTTAGTAGGTGGAGGTGCTGGTCTAAACATTTGTACCCTTTAGCTAGTCAATAACTTGGGTTATTCAGAGGATGCTATTGAAAAGATAAAGAGTACAACCATAAGAGCATATGAAGATCAAGGAGTGTCACAAGGAATCATTGAGATACCTATCCAAGTGGGACCCATCATTGTTGAGACCACATGCCAAGTGCTAGATCTTGATCTCCCCTACAACATCTTGCTTGGTCGACCATGGATTCATGCCATGTAAGTAGTAGCTTCCATGTACCACTAGTGCGTCAAGTTTCCCTTTGAGGACAAAGAAGTTACTATCTATAGAGATCTTGAGCCCTTTTACTATTGCAAAAACCTTGAGGCCAAATTCTACAAGATACCCCAAATACCAAAGAATGATGAAGGGCCTACATCCTCCTCATTATTTGACCCATCTTCTCTTGTATCTACCTCATGAACCAAAACACCCATTGTGTAGAATATACCCAACATCAAGGAAATAATCAAGGACAATGGTTGTGGAGATTATAATCTAAAGGACACTTTTGTGTTGGGAGAATTACCTCTCTCCCCTAAATCTCATGGGAAACCCCAACCTATCAACAAAGTGGCTGAAAAATTAAAGCTTGCATCTACCACCTTCACCGAGTGGGGGGCTTGAACAAAGAGTATGTCAATGAGGAAGATGTATCTAAACTGCTTTATCCAAATTTCCCATGCTCGTTCTTCCCATGGAAGATGATAATAAAGTTTTACAATTAATGATGGGATGGGGATACAACAAGAATGAAAAGTTGGGACAAAATGACAATGGTTTGCTAGAACCCATCATTCCTGAGAGATGTCCAAAGAATCTTGGCTTAGGATGTACTACTAGCAAGGTTACCCTTATTGGAAAAAGGTACTTCTAATAAATGAGTTGAGGCTTCCTCTTGGTTACCAACATCACATGATACTACCCTAGATGACTTTCCCCTCGACATTGCTGACTTATTTGAGGATAATTCTCTCTTTATGATATCCACAACATCTTTCACCCCAAATTTCCAAACCATTGAATTAAGCCTAGTAAACCCCCAACTCATCGACTGAGACCAACGAGGACCGCCAATTCTAGATATATTCAAAAATAATGAAGCAATCTCAAAATTCATGGGACTCCGCAACAACTTACGATGTGGGGATCACAAAGCAATATTTGATATAGAGCTAGAAACACAAGCATACTATGGGGGAATCGGGGGGACCATTGAATCCTTCAGTGACAAAATTGATGACATGAGAATAACATGTAGGTCTTTAAGTGAAAACCACACAGTGACACTTTTAGACCACAAAATAGTAAAAAGAAAGGGCGCATCTGACGGTGAAAACCTCTCTGAAGTTCCCAAGGATGAGGGATTCAATCTCCCCCTTAGTGCAATGCATCTAGAAAAATCAGCAGTACCAACAGAGAAGGCTACTCTAATGAATGTAGGAACAAAAGAAGCACATAAGATAACCTTCTATGTTGAATCCTTGTTGGATGAAGAATAGAAAAACTTAGCAACATTCCTAAAAGAAAGAAGAGAAAAATTTGCATGGTCATACACAAATATGTCAGGGATTGATCCTGAAGTGGTTGTACATCACTTAGCAGTTCATCTTGAAGCCAAACCGGTGAAACAAAAATTGAGAAAAATGCATCCTCAAATTGCATTATTGGTTAAACTAGAGTTACAGAAGCTCCTTGATGTTAGATTTATTTGACCAATCGACTATCCTCAGTGGGTTTCCAACCTTGTACTAGTCTCCAATCCCATTGGGGGCATCAAAATATGCATAGATTTTAGGGACTTGAAAAAAGCATGTCCAAAGGATGATTTCCCTCTTCCCAACATTGACATCATTTTTGATTTAACATGACATGAAACGTTGTCACTCATGGATGGATTTTTAGGCTATAACCAAATCATGATCACCAAGGAGGATCAACATAAAACTACATTTACTTGTCCATGGGGAACATACTGGAGCAACCTATCAAAGCGAAATGACCATAATCTTTCATGATATGATCCATAAAATAGTTTAAGATTATGTGGATGATAGTTTGGCCAAATCAAATACAAGGAAAGAGAACATAAAGGTATTAGGACCAATATTCGACAAGCTTGAAGAGTATAAGGTAAGATTAAATTCAAAAAAGTGTGTCTTTGGGGTTACATCAGGCAAGCTTCTTGGTTACATCATGTCACAAAGAGGGATAGAGATAGATCCAAAAAAAGTGAAAGAAATATTAGACATGGAGCCACCACAAACATTAAAATAGATGAGAGGGCTACAAGGAAGGCTACAATCCATTAGAAGATTCATAGCGCAGTTGTTAGACAAGATCCACCCTTTCTCACATCTTCTCCATAAAGGTATAACATATAAGTGGGATGAGAAATGTGAAAAAGCCTTCTAGTAGATCAAGAACTACCTATTATCACCTCTAGTTCTCATGCCACTAATACCAAACAAGCAATTGATCCTATAAATCTTAGCGACATCTACAACACTAGATTCTCTTCTAGCCCAACACGATGAAACGAGAAAGGAAAGAGCTATCTATTACATCAACAAGACCTAAGTAGGATATGAAATTAATTACTCATCCATTGAGAAGGCATGCCTAGTAGTGGTATTTGCTTCAGAAAAATTTAGGCATTACATGCTTTCACACCAAATTAATCTTATTGCTAAAATTGACCCATTAAAATATTTGTTATACAAAGAAACTCTCACTGGGCGAATGGCCAAATGGGTAATGATCTTGAATTTTTTTGACATAGAGTATGTGGAGTGCAAGGCTATCAAAGGAAAAGTAATTGCAGACCAACTAGCAGAAGCACCCATTTATGCAGAGAATCCTTTGATATTTGAGTTTCTGGATGAGTCGATCTTTCTTCTTAATGAAATGGATCAATGGAAAATGTACTTTGATGGATAATATACCCAACATTGATTAGGGGTAGGTGTTATCTTTATCACCCCTCAAGGCGACTGTATTCCAAAGTCATACCAGCTATCATTCCCATGTACCAACAATATTGCTGAGTATGAAGCTCTAATAACGGGGTTAAGAATAGCAGTCCAATGGTAGATACAAGAGTTAAAAGTCTATCAGGACTCATAGTTGATTGTAAACCAAGTCAACGATGACTACCAAACCAAGGATGATAAACTCACTCCTTATAAGAAGATGGTAGAAATTCTTAAGGACTTCTTCATTGATGTAACCTTTGAGAAAATACCTTGTGTGAACAATCAAGCAACATATGCCATGATGAAAATTGGGTCTTTGTTAGACATGCCACACAATGTCCTTCAATGTGAATTCTTGGTAGAACAACTTCTTGTACCAACTTTCAAAATTTCTGAATCTGAATTTGTGTGTGTAATCATTGGTCCTAGTTCCCCTTGTTATCACTATATATTCACCTATCTTAGCAAAGGTACCCTCCCATCTAATATCACCTCTAACCTTAAGAAAACATTTGTTAAAAAGGCATCCCAATTCATAATATTAGGTGATACCCTATACCATAGAACCATCAAGGGGACATTACTATGATGTCTCAACCAAGAGGAAGCCTTGACCACCTTAACAGAAGTACATGAAAACATTTGTGGTTTACATTCTAGTGGTATGACCTTATCCAAGAAACTATTGATGATGGGATATTACTGGCCAACCATGGAAAGAGAATCTCATTAGTATGTACATAAATGTATCTAGTGTCAACAATATGGAGACCTTATCCATGCTCCAACCTAGGAGCTCCAACCGATTGTCACACCTTGGCCTTTCTTACACTGGGGGATTGACCTCATAGGAAAGATTACCCCCACCTCATCTAATGGCCACAAAATCATCATCACGACAACTCAATACTTTACCAAGTGGACCATCGAAGCAATTCCTATGACTTATATAACGGGGAAGCAAATCTCCAATTTTATCCTGAATTACCTTATTTTCCACTATGTTGTTCCACAAGCCCTTATCTCAAATAATAGAACACCCTTCAAGAATCAGGATGTGAGAGAGCTATGCCAACAATTCAACATCCAACATCAATTCTCTACCCCTTACTATCCCTAGAGAAACAATCAAGCTAAGGCTACAAACAAGACCATACTAAAAAATCCTAAAGAAAATGGTCAATGAAGTTGGTCATGACTAGCATCTGCAATTAAACCCCACCCTATGGGCTTATAGAACCAAGATCCACATGCCTACGGGTGTAATCCCTTTCTCCTTAGTCTACAGATCAGAATCCATCCTACCTATTAAGGTCAAACTTCCCTCGTTGTGAGTGTCGCTTCATAATCTGATCACTGATGTGGAGTATAGGGTAGCTTGGTTAAATGAATTAGAATTCTTGGATGAGCACTGCCTTGATGCCCTAAATCATTTACAAGCATGCTAGAACCGATTGAAACAAAGCTACAACATGAAAAATCAAGAGTCGGTCCTTCTAGGTAAGAGATCTTGTCCTTAAGCAGAATCAAAAGAATGTTCCAAATCAAAATAGTAAAGGAAAGTTTGAGCCTAATTGGTTGGGCCCATTTGTGGTCACAACAAGCTATGGATCAAGAGTGTACCAATTATCAATGCTTGAAGATAAACCCTTGCAGGAGCCAATCAAGAGTCTACATCTCAAAAGGTTTTATGCCTAGGCTTGAAGGGTGTAAATCTGAAAATATAAAAAAATAACAAAAATAACAAAAATCCAAAAAAAAAGAAGGATTGAAAATAGAAAAGAAAAAATAATCCTCTAGTGAAAACCACTTCGGTGGCATTTTGGGAAAGTACCTTGGTGAAAACTTGATAAACAAGTGCTTTGCATAAATACGCACCTCCATCTATCTTTGGCTCTTTAGCTTATCGTGCTTCGCATCACATTCATCCATCACATCACTCATCCTATTTATTCCATCATCCATTTGCGTACATGTCATAGTTTGATGTTGCATAAGTATCATATTCCCCTTTAGTACTACTTGGCACATTCCTAAGGTTAGTTTGTCCTGCCTATATCAAGCTAGTCTATCACATCACACTAGGGGAAATTTTTTATGCTTGCATTGAATTAGGTTCTTGTATATCTTAAGGTTATTCATGACCTCATCAAAATCCAAAAACACTTGCAAAATAAAAAAAATTAGAAAATTGTAAAGTCAAAATCCAAAACATCAAAACACATCAAAAATCCCTAAAAAGGTCAAAACATCAAAAATCCAAAAACAATACCATGTTGAACTACGTTGTCTCTGAGCTTGAATGTAGGCAAGGCCATCATTGATGTGTCCCCAAGACACTTTAGATTAGGCTCCGTCTATCATAATAAACCAATAATCCATCAAGTGTTCATATCTCATTAATAAATTGGTCAAGGTTAGTCAAACTACGTGGTCTTTGCATGTATAACGTAGGCAAGGAAAATCTTTGATGAGCCCTCGAGGCCCTAGGTCGGCCTCCTTTGGGTCTTGGTCAAAACTAAGAAAACCCAAAACATTGGAAAACCTTGGAAAAATCCTAAACAACCTCAAACAATCGAAAACCAAAACATTCACATAAACTTTCAAAAATACCAAAAACAACCTCAAAACATTAGAAAATGTCAAAAATATTGAAATATTCCAAAAAATCCAAAACCATCCATCTCAGTTCATTTTCACTTGCGGTAAAATTCATCCTTAATAAATCAATTGTCATCTTCAAAATTTGGTAAAACAAGTACAACAATCAAGAAAAGCGAACCTTTAAACGCAAAAATCAAACTCTTGATCATTATCAAACATGTCAATCAAACCTTATATCAACATCCTTTCAAATAACCTATGAACATACCACCATCCACTAACATGTCCTAGGATGCATCCTTCCTACAATGGGCATTATCTTTGGCAATCACTTTGGATACTTATCCTAAAACAAAACACACCCTTTGGCAAGAGATATCTAGATAACATTGACTATTGTTTTGATCTTGTCCCATGATTTATCTTATTGACCTATTCTGAGGACCTCTCAATGATTTCTATCAAAATGATTTAGAGAGAAAGGAATGGAGCATCGATTATTATATTTTGTTTGTTGTGCTTGTGGGATGTTCTTGTAAAATAACTTTGGTGAACACTTGCTTTGTTGGGTGTGGGGAGGTCATTTTGAATAGGTTTTTGACCATTGTGTATGCTTTGTTTGAGATGCTCTAAACTTCTAAACAAGGT
>VDFB02340390.1:0-78466 GCA_007258455.2 Sequoia sempervirens
GCTTGAAGACCTTACGACTTTTGAAGAAGAAAGGTTCAATATGGTTTTGGAACACAAGGCTGATCTACCAAGGCAAGAAGCTGATTGCAAGCTTGAGGGTGAAGGAACTGTGGAGTATGTCCCTCTCCATGACACTGAACATTCTCCGTTAGTTGAGGATGAAAGACAAGAAGGTTGGAGCAGCTCTGAGGACAGCGATGTCACAAAACAAAGTTCTGATTTTGAAGAGCAGCCAACCAGCAATTCACCATCTTCGCATTCTGATGAGTGGGAAGGTCAATTCAAGGTATTCGTTGACAAGGAAGTGCAAGCTCTATCCTTGTTTGACTACGCACATGGCTTGGTTGAAGAGCTTTACTGGAAGGCTCAGCTTGAAGAGAGACGGAGAGGAGCGACTGATGAAGTTACTCTTCCTAATTTGCAACTCATCAGAGATTCCTTGGAGACCTTGAAGTCCGAGTACGTACACTCTATTGGAGAACGGGATCATGTCATTGAAGTTGCAAAGAAGGCCATTTGTGCTTTCCATGAAAAGGAGAGTACGATTGATGAGCTCACTCTAGAGCTTAAATCAATAAAGGACGAGTTGAAAGAAACGCAGTTGGATCTAACAAAGGTGGAAGACCAGTTTGCAGATTTCAAACTTTTCAGGGAGCAAGAGGATGCACAAAGGGCTGAAAAAATCAATCAAGTGATGGGAGGTCTTGAATGTCGTCAAGAGGATTTTTATCTTGAAAGAATTTCAAGAAAATCAGAAGTTGTGTATGCAGATTTGGATCAGCAAGATGGAAAAGGGGACTTCCAAGTCTTTGACAACCCTTTCTTTGAAGTGGGTGCTGAAGCAACTTATGACAATCCTCTTTTTGAACCAAGTGATGAGGAAGCTTATGAGAAACATTCCTTTGAGGTAGATGATGGGATTTCAAGCCTTGAGGAAATTTCTTATGACATCATTGTTGAAGAGGGAAGTTCTAGCACTTCTTCTGACAATGGAACAAGGATGTATGAGCTGCATAATGAAGACTTCACTGCTGCTCCTAGTCTCCCCATTCAGGAGGTGGAAAATCAAGAAGCATGGTGGAATGAGGTCACTAATCTTGATGGGCAACAAAGAGATGATTGGCACACTGATGAAGAGTTCATTCATTTTCTGATGTGGATACTTGTCATGTTCCTATCGGGGTTCATGCTTACACCATATTCTCTCAGAGTAACTAACTTCATAATGGAGTTTGATGAAGGATCCATTGAATCCTTCCAGCAATTCTTCTCTCATGATTTTGAATTTGACTTTATCAACGAATTCAGATTTGTTGAGTACTTCTTGGAGTTTCAGGGTGCGATGATTCAAATAGAACGTATGTCCCAAAGCGTTCTAGTAAAAGTAATTCTCCATTTGCGGAATGACTCTTCTTTACTTATGATGTGGGGCCCTGGTATCAGCTCGCTTTTGATTTGTGTCAAGAAGGTATGTTGGAGTGATAAGCCTCAAATTCACTATCCCTTGGATGTAGTTACCTTCTTTATCAGTCATTTGAAGTTCACTCCTAATGATCAATGGGAGTTTTTGAGAGAAAAGTTGAACAAGGATTGGTACTTGGCTGTGATGGGATCTTCAATGGGTTTAGTTTTGGCTGTAGATATGAGCAGACATGACATTTTGGGTGTTGATTTTCAGATTGGCAACAGCCATCTATCTCCTTGGATGCTGATTTTCATAAAATCAGATTTCAAGTTGATCATTTCAGTCTTGATGGGTTGCTGGTTCGTTCAATTTCAAACCTTCCAATCTCTTTCGGGGGACAATTTATGGTTTCACAAGAGAGAATGGGTAGTGTGGGCTGGGCACAATCAGCATTTGGGAAGAGACCATACTCATTCTAATGGTTTCCTTGGTGCATATTCATGTACAAATAATTGGAGCAGCAGACCCTCGCTCGACTTGGCTTGGCACTTCGAGACTCCTACTGCTGAGATCCTGTTCAATGCATTGATTCTACATTTTGAGACTCTTGGGGTTGGGATTGTGAGAAACTTCTTCAGACCTCTTAGTTGTGCCTTGATAAATCAGGGGAGGTATAGGGAATTCATGTGGCATCATGAGTTCGAATTTGTTGAGTTCTTGCAAAGGAAAGCTTTCCTCTTTGCAAGAAGAGTTGAAGATGTCACATTTGCAGTCATAGTTTCGTTTGTTACCATGTGGAGGTATGTTGAGGAGATTGATTTTGAGTTGGGTAGCCTATCTTTCTTCTTGCCTAGAATTGTGATTGACAGTAGTACGGTTGATACTGTTAATTCGGGGCATTGTGGACATGAGACGTTGCATGATTTTGATCCCCCTCCTTTAAGATCCTTCGGTTTGAGTATCATGGATGGTAACACCTTGGGGTTACAAGGAAGGTTAGTGCAGCATAGGCATGATGATTTCACAGATGTGATCAGAGTGGTGCAGCATCGGCATGGTGGGTCCTTCCTGCGATGGGTTTGGGAACCAGGGATCATACTTGTTGCGTATGGATTAGTTTTAAAATTTCTGGAGTTGTGGTGGTATTGCTTGAGGACAAGCAATTTTGGGAAGGGCGGATTGTAATGTCCCCTTCTCGAGCATGATCTTTCCAGTGACCGTTGGCCTTTTTTCTGGAAACCCGAAGGCTAGTCGGAAGGTAAAATTAGGGTTTCCTATTTTTGAGGATGTCTTTGCTCGGAGTTGGTGGTTTCAATGGTGGTTTCTTTCTGGGTTTTCAGAGAGCTTCGCAGTGGTGTGTTCATCTCGGCATTCTGAGCATTTTCCGGAATTTACTATTTTTAGTAAATTCTATTTTTGGCAGTTCGACAGTCGGGTCCAGCTTGGTTGACTTCCTATGTCAGTTGATCAGTTGGCTTGCTCGTTGATGGCTTCGGGGCGCAGTTGGAAAGATAAGTTGAGATATTTAATTAAAGTCACGTTTTAATATTATATTATAACGTTGACCCCCTTGGCCTAGTCTGTTGACTTCAAGTTGTTTTGAAAAGTGGCCTCTTGAGGGTGGCGCCTTAATAAAGGATTATTTCATAATTTTCTAAAGTCAAACCAAGCTCTAAAGTGGACGCCATTATTAAAATATTGAATTTAATTAAAAGGTCAATATTGTGTCTCAGCCTCTTTTATCTACAGGAATGTTATGCTGCCGGATTGGCTTTGGGATTGCTTTGAGGAATGAAGGCCTCCTATCTTGGGCATTGCTTCTCGCTTGAAAGACAGCGACTAGTGGTGATTTAGTCTAGTTTGTGAGTTACATGTTTATGCATTGTAATCAGCTTATCGCATGGTTAGATCAGTTGCATATTAGTGGTTTTGACATTTGCATTATTTATTCTGGCCGAGGTCGTGTTTTTATTCATAAAATCAAAAATATCAAAATCTTGTTAGGTATTGTCTCATTGGTTTTCTGTTGGAAAGAGACCCTTCATGAATATTTGCAGATTTTAATACGAAGCTTATGATTTTATAATGCAAATCCGTCATTCCTTGAAGGCCGTACTTTATGGAGTGCGTTGGGATTCGTGTCAGTAATTAATAACCATTTTTAGATGCCATTTCTTATTACTAAGTTAGGCGCCATCATTTTGAGGGTCTATTGCATCAGATTTGAGATCATTTGGGTGAGAAATGAGAGAGATATGAGCATATGAGTGAATTCCTAGGTTGCTGGTTTTTACTTTAAAAGTGCAGATTTGTGGAAAAACAGAATTTGTATTTTGAACATTGGAAGGTTTATTGTTTTGGCTCTTCTAATCATTCTAAGAAGAGATCTTTTGATGTAATGTTAAGCTCTCAAATTCCTATGCTACCAGCAGGCGAATGAACATCATTTTGTAAGCTGACAGTAGTACTAGCAGCAGTTTTTTAATCTTGCTCAATTCTGATTTGTAATTGCTTATCTGATATTCGGAAGTTGTTTTTGTAATATCTAGCATCTCCGTCATATGGTAGCTCCCATTCCGTCTCGGTCTGGAAAGCACATTCTTGACGTCGAGTATTTACAGCATCATTGTTTAGTTTCATTCAAGTATTGTTTCTGTAATCACTCCGTCATATGGTCGCCCCTCACTCCGCATTGGATTGGGTAGCACATACTTGACGTTGAGTTCCCTTTCAGCATTTAGAGTAGAAGACCCTCTGACCATATGCTCGCCATCATCGGCGCCATTCTTGGTTAGAGTTGCTTTCAGCATAAGCAGTTTGAATTTAGATCCTCTGACCAATGCTCGCCATCATCGGCGCCATACTGGTTAGAGTTGCTTCAGTACGTTTGGGTTTATCTTCTAACCTTAATGGGTACTTTGATTGTAATGTTGTAATTTGAAATTTGTGAAAAACGAAAAAAATTGGCTCGGAATATTTCAGTGGTATCAGAGCCAAGATCCTGCCATCCTGTGCCCATCAAAGTTCACTTGACAGAGAAAATAGATTCTACATCAGAGGTGAGAGCTGAGTTCAGTATTAGCTTTCAGAAGTTTCAAAGATGTTGCATTTTCTAAGGTCTATGGGTCGTGAGAAGTCAGATTCAACTATGGCATCGGAGGAAGGAAAGGTTAGTGATGTCGTAAGGGACTTCATTGAATATGCCAGACAGTTTAAAAGACAATGTGAAGATGAGGCTGTCAAACTCCGTGAGCAATATCAAACCATGCCAGATGATTATAGGTACAATGTTTCATTTGATTCCCATTTGAAGTGTGTGGCGTCAGTGGAGCCCGAAAAGTGGAAGATGGTGGACCACATTAGGAAAAGGATAAAAAGGGAAGCAAAACAAGCTATGTTCGAAGAATCAAAGAAGGAAGGAGATGAAGTGCCTATTTGTGGATTGCAGCCGACAAATATGCAAGTTGAAGAGAAAAATCAGTCATCTAGCATTGAAGATGGCACAAACAAGGTGCTCATATCACATCAAAATGATCGTGAGCTCGAAGGAGAAAACGTGACAGTTGAAGAGTGTGTGGAAGAGCCTCATAATACGCCCCTTGACTTGCATGTGATAGCAAGTGAAGAAGAGCAAGTTGAAGGAAATACTATTGGTGTCTTTGAATCAGCTTATGACCGTTACCAAAGTGATGATGTTGGTAATGATTTCGATGTGTTTGTACCTCCTCTTGTTGAAGATTTAGTGAGGGATAGTTTTGCTCTTGTTGCTGTCTCAACTCCCCAAGAAGTTCCACATGAGGAAATCAGCGACATACTTTCTCATGATGGTTCCATCAAAGACAATGAAGGTGAAGTTTTCGAAACAAGCAGCATCGAAGAATCTTCACTTCATTTCGGTGATGACATTGTTGGATTTAGGTTTGACCAGCAAACCAAACCATTGGAAGAAATTGTTTTTGAAGATATCAGCTTAAGAGATTCAGGATCTGATTTATTCATCGAGTCAATACTTCCAATGAAGCATGAAAAACCTCTTCCTGTTGATCATCTCAGTCAACCCCTTGGCATTTGGGATCCAGGTGTGTTGGCGCCGAGGTATAACGAAGAACCTTTGTGGGATGAATTTCCCTTTGATCCTGATGAAGACCAAAATATTGTCTGCCTTGCAAGCTATGAGGAGGCCGAAGGAGAAGTTGTTTTGGATGAAGAATCTTACTCTGAAGAGTTCCATGGTGATCCCTTCAAGTTGATTGCAGCCACCAAGGAGAATGTTGTTACTTCCGAAACTTTCAAACCAGCATTCAATGATTGTTTGTTTGAGTCAGGGGCTGCCATAGCCTTTGATCAAGATGACAGTGAGGTGGATGAAGAGCTTGAAGACCTTACGACTTTTGAAGAAGAAAGGTTCAATATGGTTTTGGAACACAAGGCTGATCTACCAAGGCAAGAAGCTGATTGCAAGCTTGAGGGTGAAGGAACTGTGGAGTATGTCCCTCTCCATGACACTGAACATTCTCCGTTAGTTGAGGATGAAAGACAAGAAGGTTGGAGCAGCTCTGAGGACAGCGATGTCACAAAACAAAGTTCTGATTTTGAAGAGCAGCCAACCAGCAATTCACCATCTTCGCATTCTGATGAGTGGGAAGGTCAATTCAAGGTATTCGTTGACAAGGAAGTGCAAGCTCTATCCTTGTTTGACTACGCACATGGCTTGGTTGAAGAGCTTTACTGGAAGGCTCAGCTTGAAGAGAGACGGAGAGGAGCGACCGATGAAGTTACTCTTCCTAATTTGCAACTCATCAGAGATTCCTTGGAGACCTTGAAGTCCGAGTACGTACACTCTATTGGAGAACGGGATCATGTCATTGAAGTTGCAAAGAAGGCCATTTGTGCTTTCCATGAAAAGGAGAGTACGATTGATGAGCTCACTCTGGAGCTTAAATCAATAAAGGACTAGTTGAAAGAAACTCAGTTGGATCTAACAAAGGTGGAAGACCAGTTTGCAGATTTCAAACTTTTCAGGGAGCAAGAGGATGCACAAAGGGCTGAAAAAATCAATCAAGTGATGGGAGGTCTTGAATGTCGTCAAGAGGATTTTGATCTTGAAAGAATTTCAAGAAAATCAAAAGTTGTGTATGCAGATTTGGATCAGCAAGATGGAAAAGGGGACTTCCAAGTCTTTGACAACCCTTTCTTTGAAGTGGGTGCTGAAGCAACTTATGACAATCCTCTTTTTGAACCAAGTGATGAGGAAGCTTATGAGAAACATTCCTTTGAGGTAGATGATGGGATTTCAAGCCTTAAGGAAATTTCTTATGACATCATTGTTGAAGAGGGAATTTCTAGCACTTCTTCTGACAATGGAACGAGGATGCATGAGCTGCATAATGAAGACTTCACTGCTGCTCCTAGTCTCCCCATTCAGGAGGTGGAAAATCAAGAAGCATGGTGGAATGAGGTCATTAATCTTGGTGGGCAACAAAGGGATGATTGGCACTCCGATGAAGAGTTCATTCATTTTCTGATATGGATGCTTGTCAGATTCCTATCGGACTTCCTACTTACACCATCTTCTCTAAGAATAACTAATTTCATAATGGAGTTTGATGAAGGGTCCATTGAATCCTTCCAGCAATTCTTCTCTCATGATTTCGAATTTGGCTTTCTCAATGAATTCAGATTTGATGAGTACTTCTTGGAGTTTCAGGGTGCGATGATTCAAATAGAACGTATTTCCCAAAGCGTTCTAGTAAAAGTAATTCTCCATTTGCAAATTGGCTCTTCTTTACTTATGATGTGGAGCCCTGGTATCAACTCACTTTTGACATGTGTCAAGAAGGTATGTTGGAGTGATGAGCCTCAAATTCACTGTCCTTTGGATGTTATTACCTTCTTTGTCGGTCATTTGAAGTTCACTCCTAATGATCAATGGGAGTTTTGGAAAGTAAAGTTGAGCAAGGATTGGTACTTGGCTGTGATGGGATCTTCAGTGGGTTTATTTTCGGCTGTAGATATAAGCAGACATGATATTTTGGGTGCTGATTTTCAGTTTGGCAACAGCTATCTATCTCCTTGGATGTTGATTTTCATAAAATCAGATTTCAAGTTGATCATTTCAGTCTTGTTGGGTTGCTGGTTCATTCAATTTCAAACCTTCCAATCTCTTTCGAGGGACAATTTATGGTTACACAAGAGAGAATTGGTGGTGTGGGCTGAGCACAATCAGCATTTGGGAAGAAACCCTACTCATTCTAATGGTTTCCTTGGTACATATTCATGTACAAATAATTGGAGCAGCAAACCCTCGCTCGACTTGGCTTGGCACTTCGAGACTCCTACTGCTGAGATCCTGTTCAATGCCTTGATTCTACATTCTGAGACTCTTGGGGTTGGAATTGTGAGAAACTTCTTCAGACTTCTTAGTTGTGCCATGATAAATCAGCGGAGGCATAGGGAATTCATGTGGAATCATGAGTTCAAGTTTGTCGAGTTCTTGCAAAGGAAAGCTCTCCTCTTTGCAAGAAGAGTTGAAGATGTCACATTTGCAGTCACGGTTTCGTTTGTTACCATGTGGAGGTATGCTAAGGAGATTGATTTTGAGTTGGGTAGCCTATTTTTCTTCTTGCCTAGAATTGTGGTAGACAATGGTATGGTTGATATTGTTGACTTTGGGCATCGTGGACATGAGACGTTACTTGATATTAATCTCAGTCCTTTAAGATCTTTAAGATCTTTCAGTTTGAGTATCATAGATGGTAACACTTTGGAGTTACAAGGGGAGTCAGTGCAGCATTGGCATGATATTTTCATTGATGTGATCAGAGTGGTGCAGCATCGGCATGGTGGATCTTTCCTGAGACGCACTTGGGAACCAGGGATCATACTTGTTTGCGTATGGATTAGTTTTAAAATTTCTGGAGTTGTGGTGGTATTGCTTGAGGACAAGCAATTTTGGGAAGGGCGGATTGTAATGTCCCCTTCTCAAGCATGATCTTTCCAGTGACCGTTGGCCTTTTTTCTGGAAACCCGAAGGCTAGTCGGAAGGTAAAATTAGGGTTTCCTATTTTTGAGGATGTCTTTGCTCGGAATTGGTGGTTTCAATGGCGGATTCTTTCTGGGTTTTCAGAGAGCTTCGCAGTGGTGTGTTCATCTCGGCATTCTGAGCATTTTCCGGAATTTACTATTTTTAGTAAATTCTATTTTTGGCAGTTCGACAGTCGGGTCCAGCATGGTTGACTTCCTATGTCAGTTGATCAGTTGGCTTGCTCGTTGATGGCTTCGGGGCGCAGTTGGAAAGATAAGTTGAGATATTTAATTAAAGTCACGTTTTAATATTATATTATAACGTTGACCCCCTTGGCCTAGTCTGCTGACTTCAAGTTGTTTTGAAAAGTGGTCTCTTGAGGGTGGCGCCTTGATAAAGGATTATTTCATAATTTTCTAAAGTCAAACCAAGCTCTAAAGTGGACGCCATTATTAAAATATTGAATTTAATTAAAAAGGTCAATATTGAGCTTGAAGGAAAAGGACGCCATTTCTTGAAGGGGATTAGGGTTTTGACTTGAAGAAGAGTTTAGGGTTTCGAGAAGTCAACAGGAAATTATAAAAGGAAGACTTGGTTCATCATTTCATTATCTTTTTTCTACAGGAATGTTATGCTGCCGGATTGGCTTTGGGATTGCTTCGAGGAATGAAGGCCTCCTAGCTTGGGCATTGCTTCTCGCTTGAAAGACAGCGACTAGTGGTGATTTAGTCTAGTTTGTGAGTTACATTTAGTTTATGCATTGTAATCAGCTTATCGCATGGTTAGATCTGATTTGCATATTAGTGGTTTTCAGCATTTTGCATTATTTGTTACAGCAAATTCATGTTTTTATTCATAAATCAAAAAATATCAAAAATCTTGTTCTGGGTATTGTCTCATTGGTTTTCTCTGTTGGAAGAGACCCTTCATGAATATTTGCAGATTTTAGTACGAAGCTTATGATTTTATAATGCAAATCCGTCATTCCTTGAAGGCCGAACTTTCTAGAGTGCATTGGGATTCGTGTCAATAATTAATAGCCATTTTTAGATGCCATTTCTTATTACTAAGTTAGGTGCCATCATTTTTAGGGTCTATTGCATCAGATTTGAGATCATTTGGGTGAGAAATGAGAGAGATATGAGCATATGAGTGAATTCCTAGGTTGCTGGTTTTTAATTTAAAAGTGCAGATTTGTGGAAAAACAGAATTTGTATTTTGAGCATTGGAAGGTTTATTGTTTGGCTCTTCTAATCATTCTAAGAAGAGATCTTTTGATGTAATGTTAAGCTCTCAAATTCCTATGCTACCAGCAGGCGAATGAACATCATTTTGTAAGCTGACAGTAGTACTGGCAGCGGTTCTTTAATCTTGCTCAATTCTGATTTGTAATTGCTTATCTGATATTCGGAAGTTGTTTTTGTAATATCTAGCATCTCCGTCATATGGTAGCTCCCATTCCGTCTCGGTCTGGAAAGCACATTCTTGACGTCGAGTATTTACAGCATCATTGTTTAGTTTCATTCAAGCATTGTTTTTGTAATCACTCCGTCATATGGTCGCCCCTCACTCCGCATTGGATTAGGTAGCACATACTTGACGTTGAGTTCCCTTTCAGCATTTAGAGTAGAAGACCCTCTGACCATATGCTCGCCATCATCGGCGCCATTCTTGGTTAGAGTTGCTTTCAGCATAAGCAGTTTGAATTTAGATCCTCTGACCAATGCTCGCCATCATCGGCGCCATACTGGTTAGAGTTGCTTCAGTACGTTTGGGTTTATCTTCTAACCTTAACGGGTACTTTGATTGTAATGTTGTAATTTGAAATTTGTGAAAAACGAAAAAAATTGGCTCGGAATATTTCATTAATATTATAAATCATTAATTAATTAATATTTAATCAATACGATCAAATATTAATATCTTCCTCGTTTCTAACGGAGTAGTCGTCGATCGGCCGAACTTTCGAAGTGATGATTCACGATGCATACTGACCATCTTGCTAAAATAGCGGTGGTCCCCTGCTTGCACGCGAGGAGAAGCTGCTAAAATAGCAATTACGCAAATAGTCTCCCGTCAGGCGAGCGAAAGACCAGTCGATCCTAGCGGAAAGGTAGGCCAAGCTCTGAAGTGACCCTCTCTATCAGCTTAATCATTCGGGGAATTAGGTGTAATAGGCCAATCACGTCTCGAGAGATGTCGAGGAGGGACATGACACCGGCTTCTGTTCTACTACGGTTGGTTTTGAAATTAAAACTTACTATTTTGGCTGATGGCTATTTTGAAATGCAAGTCTAATTTTGGCAGTGGCATCATCAACAGTTCAACTCAAGTCATCTTGTTATCCATCAGTCTCAGTTTGGCTTTGGGTTTGGTTTTCTTTATGAGTTGAGTTTATACTTAGTCAAATTTCATGTTTCTCGGTTGTACCCCATGCCTAGGAGTAATAACTTCATGTTGTTTTAAAAGAGGGGCCATTAAGGGGGTCAATTGTGCATTTAATGATTTATTAAATGCTTTATTGTTGCAAAGTGAAGTTGGACGCCTAAAGGAGGTTGAGTAATATTTTATTATTTCAAAAAGTAAAAGGCAAAAAGGTGGCGTCCCTTTTGGAAGTTGAAGTGATTCAAATTCTTGGAATTTGAAGAGTTCTTTTTGCTTCATTTGCCAACTAAAGCTTATATATTGCTGCTATTTGAAGAGCTGATTATCGAATGTTTATGTTAATGTTATGCTGTCAAAATGACAACTTGTTTAATACTCCGAGGGATGCTTACCTCCTAGTTCCAATCCAATTTCGTGTTTGAAAGACAACACCTAGTTGGTCTTATTGCTGCTTCTCAATCAAACTAGCAGATTGTGCTTCAAAGTTGGTGAATTTTGGTGAGAATTTCAGTTTTAATGTTGCTGGTGTATACACAGCTGAAGGTGTTTTTCATTTACAACTTTTGATGTGAATTTATTTTGGTTATGGGTATTTGATCCTTGCAATTCTATGCTAATGGTGACCATATTTGGAGAATTTCATAATTTAATTCCAAGTATTTGATTTTTAGCAAGAGAAATCGCCCCTCTTGAGGGCCTTACCATCTTGAGAGTGCATTGGGATTCGTGCAAAATAATATCTTGAGTTTTGATGCAGTTTTGTGGTTTGAGTTTGGGCGCCTATCATCCAAAGAGACTTTGCATTTCGTTTCATTCAATTCAGAGGTATATTGAAAGAGTTATGAGCATTTCATTGTTTTACAGGTGGCTGGTTTACAGTTTCAGTTTGCTGGTTTTTATTATCAGACTTCAATAAGTTCAGAATTTGGCTTCAATTTCAGTCTTTGAGAGTTATATAAACTAGCTAAATTCATCCTTCACATAATTGCATTCATTCTTCTATTGTAACACTTGTAATTTGCTGATTTTCTTAATTGTAAGGTTGAGAATTAGTAGTACTAATCCAACCATTTATTTACTACATTTACTTGTGATCTTTAATGCAAATATCATAACCCCTGGATGGTTTACCGCCAGTGTGGAGGAATCTGATTTGTATTTATTTTCTATCACCCACTATTAAGTGGAGAATTCCCACTGTTTAGTGGATGCCTGCCGCAGCAGAGGAATTAGTCTGGATTATATTGTTTTCTTCCCCCCACTGTTGAAGTGGTTGAGCGGATTTCTTCATGGCTGGTTATCCGCCTATTTGTTTCAATTTTCAATTAATAACTCCGTCATATGTTAGCACCTTGCCCTTAGTGGGATCTTGAGTGCACATTCTTGACGTTGAGTTTGTTTCATTTCAAGTACTGTTCTTTAATTTCTCCGCCATATGACAACACCTATCCTTCTTTGGGATTGAGTGTGCATTCTTGGCGTTGAGTTCTTTCAAGCTTGGATTTCAGTTTTGATGCTAATGCTAATCCATTGGCGTAGTGTTGGCTTGTGTTATGATAATTCAAGAAAAAAATTGGTTGGCATATTTCAATCAATGACCTCGTGGAGGGGTTAATTGCTCAAGATCGCAGCTAGTGAACTACCAGATCAGGGCGTCTGTCATGTCCCCTTCTCAATGACATCTCTCAGACGACAGGATTGGCCTATCATACGACCCTCGTAGGCCGATGGACTGGATAGAGGGTCACTTCGGAGCTTGGCTCAGCTTCAGTCAGCAGGGATTGATCAGTTGTCTTTCGTTCTGGCTCGATGAGACTATTTGCGAAATTGCTATTTTTAGCGGTTCACGGCGGTGATGTGGGACCACTGCTATTTTTAACTTGATATGGTGGCGGCATCGGGAATCACTTGAGTTACGTCCCAGGCATCGGTGGATTGATCATCGGGTTAGAAGCGAGGGAGATATTAATATTTGATCATATTGATTAAATATTAATTAATTAACGTTTATAATATAAAGTTATAATTTAATATTATAACTTAAGTGTTTATTCCTTGAGGGGTGCGCCATCATGAAAAGGGGGGCAGTTTGGCATTTAAATAATATTTAAATATTCAGTGGAGAACTATGGAGAATTGAAAATATTAAAATATGAATATTTCATTAAAACCCTATTTTGTAGCAAATCGCACTTTTGAGGTTATTTGAGGATTTTGCATTGGGAAATGAGCCATTATGAGATTATTGAGTTTGAAACTGATCAATTTTGGTCTGAGCCTGAGACTTTAGGGTTTCGTGTTCGATTTGCCTTGGGGAACGAGCCATCTCCAACGGAAAGCAATTCAGAGAGTGTGCAATATCACTTGATCTATTGCCACAGAGGTTTTCTTATTCAGAGGAAACTACAGAGCTTCAGAGGGATTTATATCTTCAGTTATTATCAGTGGTTTGCATCCAGATATCATCTATTACCTTGGGCGCACCATTTACAGAGGGTTATACATTGAAATTGGTGAAGGCCGTACAAATTGATTGCTGGTCTGACAGGCCGTACTTGCACAGCAGGCCGTACTTCTCTTCTAAAACACGTGTTCATTCATCTGAGGAGAAACGCCTATCTCACTGGTTCCAGAATACCTTCCTTGGAGGCGCCAACTTGCTAGGAGTCTTCAGAGATCATCATTTCGAAGGAGAAGGGCATTCATTAATTGGGCCGTACAGATCTGTACTTCTGTACCAGCAAAATACCAGGTTTTTAAATCTTGAAAATTCTTCATTTTTATACATTGCATGTATCTGGGTTTCATTGTAATCGATAGAGAAGTTGAATAAAGGATACTGGCATTGATATTGTTGCATTCCCAGAGCTATTTGATTTTTAGTAAATTTATTTCCATTTATTATCAAAATCGTACCTTCTCATTATTGCATCAAAAACACAAAAAAATGCAAAAACTTCAAAACGTCAGAAAAACATAAAACTTCAGACAGATTCCGTATCAGGGGGAAACAGGGGTTTCTACAGCGTCCCACCTTTCAGGATAGACATTAGACATGGCAGTTAACCTGATGCCTCTTTCCGAGTTAACTCACTGATCCACATATCATTGCATGTGTATTTTGGAGATACCTATGTACATATGGAGTTTGTTGGCATTTTAATTCGCACCTCTGGAATGCGGATTAGAAACGGACAGCTATGCAAGATAAACTGCTCTTCGAATTAGGAGGGGAAGCTCCCTCTTTACTGATGTTGCTCAAGAAAGTAAATTAAAACTAATTTGCCTATCTTTTTGTTTTAGCTAAGACCACAAGGTTATAAAAATCAAGTGCCATAGCTGAGATTTTTTTTAGAAATTCAACTACGACTAAACCTACTCTAATGACATTTCTAACTTCTCAAGTAAACGCAAAGCAAGAGAGTTAGAAATGGAAAAGGAAGGATTCTCTAACATAAATACTTAAATAAACTTTTCTCCCAACGCACATCTACTTACTTTCAATGCAAGCTGAAATAAAGATCATATAAGCATAACACATGAAATGGAAATCTGAGACATTACATCAAGGCAAAATAGGCATAAGTCTTTATTTTCTCAAACCTCAGGAACAAGAGATTACACTTCTAGGACAGCAAGATTGTAGCAAAATAGGCTTACAGTTTAGCCATCAAACTAGAATACATTAACACAAGACACATGCACTGAACAAGGAATTGTAGCTAAAGAGGCATGAAAGCTTGCTCTTACACAAAGTGAACTGACATTGAATAACAACTTGCAGCATTACAGGCTTGCAATTTGCTATCAGAATAACCATTAAGAAAATAATGGGCAAGGCTACCCTTATTTATACACAAGCAGAGTAGGGAACCCTAAAATCTCCTTGCTTTTACAACTAAGACTTGCCAACATGCAAACTTTATTTCTAAAACTAAACAAGATAAACATCTAACACCTAATAAAGCATGAAAACAGGAAATGCCAACTATTACAATTTTTTTTTTCTCTTCTTCAAAGAGTGGATAAGAATTGAGACAAGAATAGAAAGAAAGATGAAAGAAAGCTTTTGATGATTGCTGCTTTAAATGTCGATCACATCCGCCAAAAAGCTGATTTGTTTCTTGATTTTAAGTGGAGAGTGCTGCTAAAAATAGAATGCTGATTTTCCTTGAAAAAGCAATTTCTCCAAAAAAAACTGGGACCTGGGTTTTGTAGAAAATCATGTTTTGGAGAAACCCAAATGCTTAGAAACTGAAAAAGCTAAATCCATCATGAAAAAGCGGCCAAAAATCAGTTTCTAGAAGAGGAAAAAAATTCTCAATGTTCAAGAAGATGAAAAAGCAGAGAGACCCATATGATCAAAAACGAAAAAAGTTGAGTGGTTGTTTTGAAAAAGAAAAACCCTAGAAGTTTGGAGCACGAAAAAGCGTTCCTGCTTGCTCACTGATCTCGAAACCACAAAGAACACCGAAAAAGCATGTCATTTGAGTCTTCAAATCTTCATTGAGAGAAAAGGGAAAATCCTCTTGCTCTAGATGCCAACCTACAATAATGAATAATGAAAGACAAAAACTCTCTTAAATAAGTTGAGGTTGAGAAAATCTACTTTCTTTTGCTTTAAATCATTAGAAGCCTATCCTGAGCAAGTGCATCAAACTTGGACACTTTTTGATGTTGAAGGATAAAACTCGGAAAAAATTGACTAAGGCATTGAGCCTTGGGCGCCATTCTTCTCATGGGGCGCTTCTCCTCTCCATACTTAGCCAATTTTCTTGAAATTTCAACTTTTTGCTTGATTTTGACCTCTATTTGATTTTGATTTTTGGATGGTCAGAGGATCCTGTGAACTAACGAAGTGATCCATCGCAGAGCCTGACTAATTCTGAGAAGATTATCTTGGAGCAAACTTTGGATAAAAACATTATTTGACCCCTCAAAAAGTTGGGCGCCCTTAGCTACCTGGGGCGCCCATGATCACCGGTGTTAAAGTCATTTTTCTTAAAATTTCAACTTTTTGTGTTTTTTCATCTCCAGTTTGGCTTTGATTTCTGGCCTCCTAATTGATCCTATGGACGGGCTGAATGATCCATCACGGAGCTTGATCGAATTTGGCGAGATTGTTCTAGAGGCAACTTTGGCTAAAAACTCCATAGTGACCTTCAAAATCATGGGCGCTTATCTCCTCTAGGGTGCCCATCATTACCAGTGTTAGCCATTTTTTTCATTCTTCAAGGTCTTCATGTTTTCTAATCTTATGAAGAATTCATGATTTTGGGAGCTAGGCTAATCGAATCAACTGGCTGATGAATTCATTGGATAACTTGACTGATTTTGAGGGGGTCTTCTGGGAGTGATGTCTCCTGAAAGCTGCATCATGGGGGTCAGAAGCTTGGGCGCCCCTGGCTAGCTAGGGCGCCCAACTCCTCCAAAGTTAGTTTATTTTCTGTGATTTTCACCTTGTTTTTTACTTCTGACATTTTGCTCATGTTTCTCCCTCTATTTTGCCTTCGATATCTGGTGATTATCAATTTTGATGGACTTGATGATAGTTCCGTTGGAAAGTTGCCTTAAATATGAAGATAATCTGTTGGAGGTGTCAAACCCTAATTCACTCATTTAGGCCCTCAAAATCTTTGGCGCCCCTAGCTACCTGGGGCGCCCATGATCTCCAAACTTAGCCATTTTTGCTTGATTTTCAACCTTTCACTTTGAATCTTCATGTTACAGCTTCAGTTTGATCTGGATTTTCCAGTGATTGACAAGTCTGATGATCTGACAAAGACATCCACTGCGAAGCTAACAGAATCCTGCAGAGATTGAGCTCATTTGCAAACCCTAATTGCTAGATTAGGTCCTCCAAAAGGCTAGGTGCCCAAAGTTCCCAGACTTAGACATTTTTCTGATATTTTCTTGGTTTGTAGTCCACCTCTTAGTTGGAACCTCTCTATTTGACTTAGAATTTCGAATGATTGGTTGATCTGATGACTGTGTTGTTAGACTCATTGCGGAGCTAAGGAGATTCTGAACAACATTTCCTAGGAGCACAAACCCTAATTTTACCATTTGATGCCCTGAAAAGTTAGGCGCCTATCTCCCTCTAGGGCGCCCATGGCTGGCAGAGTTAGTTTTTATTCTGAAAATTTCAACTTTCTCCTTCATTCCACATGCTTGCCTTCGCCTCGTTCGTCAGTGATGAAAAATTTTCTAAGACATGAGTGTTTGGCCGCCTAGACTGAGCTGGGGTGCCTGGAGTCTCCAGTGTTAGCCAAAAGTTTGCATTTTTCAACTTTCACAACTTCCTTTCTCCATTCTTCAATCTGCGTGCACGTCCAGTGTTTGAATGTTTGAATATGACACCTGGCAGTTGACTGGCCTCCATTAATAGCTTCAGAGTTCTCGAAATGCTTTCTGAAATTAAAAAAGCAGAATAGACCCACTAAGGCAAAACTAATCATTTTGTGATTTTGACTGCACCAACCTAATGAGGAAGTATTTTTGACCAATCAAAATCAGTTTGAACCCTAACGGACAAACTTTCTATTTTTAGAAAATTTTGCCAACATCCGTTTCAAAAGAAACCCAAAAACAATTCTATTTTTAGAAAGTTTCTTAAAATAGTCATTTTCCTAAAAAGTAGGGCCAAAAATTCGAGATTTGGGTTTTGTAGATTTGGTCGCTCTAAGCAGACCCAAATCATCAAATTTTGAAAACTTCAAGTTTTTGCCCCTCATGCAAGACATGCAAACCCCAATTTTGACCTTTTTTGACAAATTTGACAAGACTTTTACTCATTTCTTCAAAATGCCTAAGTGTAGCAAAAATTTTAATTTGGGGTACAACAAAGTTCTCATGTAGTTTTCAGTTTCAGTTAACTGATGTTAGTTATCAGTTAACTTTCATATCAATAAGTACTTGCATATTGCAACGTCCATTTAGTTTAGTTTTAGTTGAGTTAACTAAGGTAGTTTTTCCAGTTAACTGTATAGTTGCATACATTTAGGTTTAGCAATAATTCTTGCATGCTTGCAAGACTCATGTTAACTCAAGGAGATTTTAGGGTTCCCTACTCATTTGAGGTCTATAAATAAGAGCACCTTTGCTCATTTGTATTTTAACTTTTGTTGTGCCCACCTTGTCGTGCAATATTGCTATTCTGTATTGGTTCACTTTGTTAACATAAAGTTGGTTTGATCGTTCATTTGTGTGATAGGTCCTTCATGCAATTTGTTGTCCCAGATTTATTTGTTTTAATAAGCTTGTTTCATATCTACTCCTCGGATAGGGGTTCCTCCTCCTTGGAAATTTAGAAATAAAGTTTATCGTTTGATGTTATTAATAGTTTTTCTTTCATATCTACACCTCAAATGGGGTTCCTCCTCCTTGGGAATTTAGAAAGAAAGATTGTCGTTTAAGTGTTGTCTTCAGTAAGTTACTTTCAGCCTCCACCTCGGATAGGGGTTCCTCCTCCTTGGAAATCCTGAGAACTAGCTTGTCATTTGATGTTTCCAATAACCTTCATTTCAGCCTACGCCTCGGATAGGGGTTCCTCCTCCTTGGAAATCTTGATATAAAGTTTATCGTCTAACATTCCCACTTGCTCCTAAGTCCTCATGCTTTGATTTTCTTGAGGAAATAGGATAGTTTTAGCGTTAGCCTAGTTGTAGTTAAGATCTGCAAAACTAGAGAAAAACCCTAGCTGCAATGTTCTTGGTTTCTTAACGTTGTGCCTCTACCAGATGAGTCAAAAAGATAGGATTTTAGAATACTTTACTTTTTACACATATCAGCAAAAGAGGGCGCTTCCCCTCCTAATTTGAAGAGAAGTTAATATTGTGCATAGCTGTCCATTGCCAATACGCACTCCAGAGGTGCGAATTGTAACGTCAACACTAATAAACTCATTGGACGCTTTGATCATAAGGATCTAGAGTTGTATTTCAGGGAGCTAGCTCAACTCAAGCAGGTTGGCACTTTGGAGTCCTATATTTCAGAGTTTCAAAGATTGTCTTTGATGGTTCCAAGTATCACAGAAAGGAGATTGGTAGTACTTTTCAGTGAGGGTCTTTTAGAACCCTTACATGAATGGATCAAGGCTTTTGATCCACCTTCATTGCAGGACGCGATGAAGAAGGCACGAGACATGGAGCTTGCTGCCCCAAAAAAGTAGTTTCCGCCTAAAACCATGACTCCTCCAAAGGATGAGGGTCATCATCAAGTTGCAAACCAGCAAAAGAAACCCTCACAAAAAATTAATGATGACACCATAAACAACTTGAGATGGAAGAAATTATGCTTCACATGCAAAGGACCATATAGTAAAGATCATGTGTTCCCTCTTAAGGGGAAGGTGAACCAAATGGAGTACTATTATGCGGATGCATCATATTCTGAAAATTCAGAACAGCGAGCTGATCCAGAGGATAATGAGATAGGAAGAGCATCCACAAAGTCAGGAACAGACTTAGCAAAGCTATGCCCTATGGCTCAACACTCTAGCATCCAAAGAGAGGGATCTTTCAAAATCAGAGGAGTTTTGAGCAAGCAACGTGTGATTACTTTGCTTGATACTAGAGCCACACATAACTTCATTGATGAGGGATTGGTTTCTAGGCACAAACTTCAGATAGAGGACTTTGAGGGGTTCAAGGTGAGAGTTGCAAATGGTTTCTCTCTCACTTGTACGAGGAGGATTCTTAATCTCACCTTGTAGCTGAATGATTACGAATTCCAAGCTGATTATTATGAAGCTGCATTTTGTAATATCCCTTCTAGTAGGTGATCTGGTGACTCACCATTTCTTCAAAGATAGTTTTAGTAAAGGGTTTTGATTCACGAGGTTAGAGTGGCTTTTCAGGGAGTTTACTATTTATAGTAAATTCTATTTGTGGCAGTATGCAGTTGTCAGTCTTCAAGGTCTTCATTTTCAGTTGGAGCATTTAATGCAATTCAAGTTTGGCTTCTAAAGGTTTAATTTTGGTGATTAAAGGCATTAATGTTATAATTTGCAGTTGACCCCCTTGGTCTAGGGAAAATAACTTTAAGTTGTTCTTAAAGGTGGTCATGAAGGGGGACGTCATCATGAAGGATAAATTTAATATTTAAAGTCTTTTAATGCCTTGGGAAAAGTGGATGCCTTTTCTTGAAGATATTCTTTTAAAAATAAAGTTTATTTGTGCCTTGATAAAGTGGACGCCTTTTTGTGAAGTTGGAAGGTTTTTGGAAATTTGAAGAGTCTCATGTGACTCTTGGCGTACTTTCTTGAGGAATTGAAGGTCTTCTACTCTTCTATAAAATGAATGCTTTGCTTCAGCATTGGTATCCATGAAAATTATGCTAAAGTTATGCTGTCGAAATGACAATTGATATTTTGCTTCGAGGATGTCTACCTCCTAGCCTTTCGTCCAATTTCATGTTTGCAAGATAACACCTAGTTGGCTACATTGCTGCTTCTCAATATCAGTCTAGCAGATTGAGCTCATTTGATTGAAGAATTCTAGAGTTTTTGGCAATTTTGGTTTGCTGGTTCATCTATAGCTGAAGGTGATTTTGATTCATAGCTTATTTTCCAGTTTGAATTTGGTTATGGGTATTTCATCATTCCATTTGTTTACCATGGGCGATTCATCATGCCAATTTTGAGAATTTTTAGTTGAGAGTTTGATTTTTAAAGAGAAATCGCCCCTTCAAGGAGGGTCGTACTTTTCTAGAAGTGCCTTGGGATTCGTGTTAAATCCACAGAGGATCTTTGTTGCTGTTTCTTCATCCCAGCATGGTCGCCTACCTTCTAGTTATGCATTGCATTTGATTTCAATCAAAACGGAGGTAATTTGATGGAGTTATGAATAATTCATTGGTTTTCACAGTTGCTAGTTGACATTTTCAGTTTACTGATTTTTGTATCAAACTTTAGAAGTTCTGATTTTTGATTTATTATCAGTGGTTAGAGAGATAATTATTTGTATGAGATCATCTATTACTCATGTGCTTTGAAGCTATTGAAATTCATATGTAATTTGCAGCTTTCTTTCTTATTTGTAAGACTGTTAACAGTAGTATTGTTCCAGTTCTAATCGTTGCAATTAATTCTTCTTTCTTCTCACATTAAGTACCCCTGGATGGTCTTACCGCTAGTGTGGATAATTGATTGTATCTCTCTTTATACCCACTTTCAAAGTGGTGAATCCTATAGAAACCCCTATTCTCACTGTTTCTGAAACTGCTTGTATTTGCTTGTTTTTTGAGTGTTTTGATTTTTTTGTGTTTTTTTGCATAAAGAGGTAAAATGCAATTTTTGAAGGAAATGATACAAAATCTCTGATAAATATAATAAGGAAAAATCTAACACAAATAGACTCTGGAATCAATAGCTATTAATTGTATTATTATTCCTCAGCAATTACAATATTGAAAACCCTACATGCAAACCAAAAACAAGAAGCTGATTTGCATTATTCAAAAACCTGGTTTGCTGATTGCAGCCACCTGAAATGATGAAGAAATGGCATGGCTATCAATAAAATCACTTTCTCCCTCTGACAAATGATTGCCAACGAACCCAGAGGTATATGCGCCCCATTTGATGAAGTCAGAAAGCAAAAAGTGAAGGCGTTTTGCCCTAGATGAAAAGTACGGCCTTGTACTTGATGGTACGGCCCCAGCTACAGAAATAAAAATTCTGTACAGTTTGGAAATGGATGCCAAACAACAAATCAAACCAGTCACCAATGATTTTATCTCCCCCTGATGAAACTGGATAAATCTCTGGACAAATGGATCTTCTGAATAGGCTCTGTAATAACTTTTGGATGAAGCTATCTCTCTGACAGGCAATAAATCAGCTGATATCTCACAGCCTCTAAACTGCAGACACTGAAGATGGCTCATTCTCCAATGCAGAATGAAAACTGGAACCCTAGGCTCTGTTCTCTGAAGAAGCACTTGGCAAAAATTCGATTTCATAACATAATGATGTTTCTTCACAATGAAAAACCTTATATTCTTCAAGAGGGTCGACTTCTCTCCAAAAAGTATCATTTAAATAAAATGGAATTTTCACTTTTAATATTTCCATAGTTTGCACGCACTTTTAATTATAATTAATAATTAAAAAGTGGCCCCTTCTTCATGTTGGTCGACCCCTTCCTTTAAGTCACTTAAGTTATAATATTTAAATATATTATAACTTTATAATATAATCCTTTAATTAATTAATATTTATTTTAGCAAACAAATATTAATATCTCTCTCAAAACAGGTCCAAAAGACGAACCGTCTGAAGCCAGATGATTAGTGACTGAATCCGCATACGACCAAACCATACTACTAAAAATAGCAGGGGTGCTCTGCTGAGTGTCTCCACTTACTAAAAATAGTAAGTCAAGCAAAAGATGTCTGAATGACCCCGAACGAAAGCCAAACTGAATGATTACGCCCAGCTAAAGCCAAGCCAAGCTCAGCGGACCCTCTATCCACCTGCTCAACTCGAGGGTCACATAATAGAGCTAATCTCGCGGCCGAGATGTCGGCCCGGAAGGGACATTACAAATCCCGCTCTCCGGGTGGATCACAGCCCTTGGCCGGATGAATTAGATTGTTATAGCTTCATGGCTGGTTATCCACCTAATAGTTTCAAGTTTTCAATTAATCACTCTGTCATATGTTAGCACCTCGCCCTTAGTGGGATCTTGAGTGCACATTCTTGACGTTGAGATTGTTTCAATTCAAGTACTGTTCTTTAGCTTCTCCGCCATATGACAACACCTATCCTTCCTTGGGATTGAGTGTGCATTCTTGGTGTGAGTTCTTTCAAGCTTGGTTTTCAATTTGGAGCTAACGCTAATCAAGTTGGCTAGTGCTGGTTTATGTTGTGTAAATCTTTCGAAAAAATTGGTTAGCATATTTCACGAGCATGGGTCATATGGATGTTGTCTTAGGCATGAAGTGGCTTCATGCAATCAAAGAGTTTTCCCTCAACCTATGCTCCATGGAAATGAAATTTGCAATTGATGGCCGAAAATATGTATTGAGGGGAATGGCTGAGGGAATTCTATGTGCCATCTCCCTCAGTGGGAAGAGAGGGAAAGGGAAAGAGGTCGAATAGGTGGTGGAGGAGCATGATCAATTCCGAGAGGAGCATGTTTCCATTCATTGCTCCAAAAGTTCAGAGAGAGGTGATTCAAATCAACAAGTGGGTAATGTACAGTTTGTTATTAATCCATTATTTGAGGATGAGGCTGGTTTGACTTATGACAATCCACTCTTTGAGCTAGATGATGGCACTCCTTTAGACCCTTGTGTGGATTTGGGCAACAATCTGAGTTGGGATATTTATTACGCCGGGACTACTCAGCGAGGCTTTAAATGTAAATCTGCTTCGAAGCGGCTGATCGCTGCGTTCTGGACGAACTTCCGCGAGCTGGAGGTATGGCTGCTGGCTTTACTTCGCCGCTTTATTCTTGCGTTTGACGCGTTGTCTGGCGGAAGCATTGCTGCGGTGCGGAACGCTTAATAAGATATCTCTATATCCAGCCATTTCTTTCCCTGTGGAAGTGAAATCTCCGTGGCATTCTGGGTTGGCATCGGCAGCGTCGGATCGGGGTTATGGCGATGAAGCACATAACGGACGATCGCGTTTTCTGGACGCGGTCCCAGCTACTTATATCCATTCTTTTTAAGCTAAAATTATTCAGAACGCTGGCTTTGCGTTCATTTCATGACGATATTGTTTGTTGCGTTCTTTGGCTTTGTCGTTCGAACGGATTCGTTGGCATATGGCACCATCTTTACGTTGAAGCAGACTTGAAACTGGACGCGTTACGTGAAGGATTGTTTTCGCATACGGTTTAAAAAGAATGGAACGCGCCCAAATGGAATTGTTGAGCTATCTCTGCTGATGGCGTTTGGGAACAGGGTTGGAATAGACACCGAGCGTCATTATAATTCACAAAGATGTTCATGCCGGCGGTTTGGAGAATCGATACCTGGGGATCATTTGCATGTTTTCTTCTTCGGCTGCGTTAACAATGATTCGGAGAACTTTATCGACTTTGATAAATGCTTTGCGTCGAGCAAACTTCTTTACGAAAAGGGCTTCGATTTTAAAATACGAAAACTGCTCGAAAATGCTGTGTTTTGCAGTAATGTCTTGTAGCCTCAATTTTTATTGTTCTTTTTTTTCCCTGCTTTTCTCTTCAATAGTTTTTACAAATTCAACCAATGCTTTGTGCATCAATGCCTCTTGAACTTATGCACTCCATTCTAATTCCTTTTGCCATCATTCCATGATTCTATAAATGGCATCTAAAATCGAATTTGTAGACATTTCTCTTTGATTTCCCATTATGTTGCACTAAAATTCAGCACTAACCTTGCAAACTGGCAAGACTAAAGCTCTGATACCACTATAATGTCCACAATTGAACAACTTTAAGAAATAGATGAAATCTCAAACAATGTGCAAGGTAAAATGACAAACAAATATCAAATGCCCAATTGTAGATGCCAAAAGGTAACTAAATTTAATGTTGATCAGCAGTGTATGATAATTGTAAACCCTTGTCAACTATATATACAACTTCAAATAGTGAATGTAAACCTTCCCACGTTGATATGTACTTTAGAGTTTAGATAAACCCTCAAATGCAATATTAATAGATTATAACATTCGGGTCAAACTTACATGCAAAATAATAAATGTGATATGGTTATAAATGATGTTATATAAAGTAGCTATAAACAATGTGATTGACGTAATGGATCTTTTGAGAATCCGGAATATTGGTAAACCTACTGTATGATTGATTTTAATAGAAATAATAGGTAATCTGTACGAATAGAATCTCTCGCTTCGTGTTGGAAGTTCAAATTACTTATTACCATCGAGAAGTACTAGTTGGATTCTATTATGAAGCGAAGGAATTCGGACTTTTATCCTTAGAATTATCTTGATTCACAATCCTTTAATATATGTGGTGAGTATCATTGCATTAGTTTTCCGAAATGCTGCCTCAAAGCCTAGCATGTGTTTTACCAAAGAGCTTAAGCTAATGTAAACTGGAGGTTACCTTCCACGCTTTGAGGCATTTGTTGGGTTGCGGCTTCTTCGCGACTGTTTTGTGAGTTGGGGTTGGTAGATAAAGGTTTAATAGGTACGCTGCTGCTGTAATTGGTAATAAGTCAATGCAAGGGATAAGCCACTCCAATACTAGTCATGATGAACGAGATTCGCAGATGGCTTCAATTCTTCTAAATGAGTAGTAGAATTCAAGGTATTGCCACAAGCAAATACTTTTACTAAGGCTGGAAACATCAAATGTGGCCAATAAAATGAACAAATCAACGCAGAGGACTGGCGGCAACATAAAGCGAGATTCGGCTAAGTAGCCGCTGATTTGTGGTACGGAATAATTTTTTTCTTTACCAAAATACAGGATTCGAACGATATTAATCAGAAACCAGTATATGTTCGAGACCAGAATCTCGCCAAAGAAAAAGGGTTTCCAGAAAATATACTGGATATCCCGGTTTCAAAGAGTTTTGATACCCTTCGTCGCTAAACTCCAAATTGGAAGGAATAATTAAAATGACAAAATTGGATGAATTGATGTGAGCTTTGACCTCTCTTTTATAGGTGCCTACTTTGGGTAGTCTATTTTATTTTATTTGATTTTCCCTCCAAATATTTAAAAATATTTTTAAATTACATTAAAAGCCCCTTTTGAATTACATTTTGAATAAAGTGTTAAAAACACTTATTTAAACATTACCTAAGATCTAGAATAATACTTAAGTTTCCCTTTTGATAATAAAGTGATTGAACCTACTTAAAATATTATTTCTCTTATTTTATCCCCCAGCCCATGGAAAATAAAATAGGCTATGGGTGTTCAATCACCTCTTTTTATTCTTGAAAAGGGGATATGACAAGTTACTACAAAAAAACTCACTCAATATATGTTTATATGTTTCTTTTATATCATTTTGTAATGTAAACTTCCATTATTTTCTGTGTAACTGATCTTGGATCCTTCAGAATTTTTATTTGAATTGATACACATAGTAACATATTTACTCTTTCCTCAATTAGTAGGTATCATTTCTAGACTGGTTTTGATCTAATCATCGTACATCACCCTAAGCCATTTGTCATATTCTTTTAGTAAAAGCTTTTTCTGTCATGTTGATCTTCAACTGATGGTTAAGTTTTATAACTTGGTCTATTTGCTGTATTTAATTTTGCAGGAAAAGTCGTTGAGCATAGAGCCTAATAAAACTGCATCTACAATGTTTAACATTACAGTAAATCAAGTAATAGCAACGGATCATAATTGTACAGGTAATGTGCTTGTTACTAAAATAATTAGCCAAGTGTTCCTTTAATTATAACTTTGATCATATTATAATTGATGGACTTTCACACAAAGTTAAATTTGATATAAATAAAAAATAGCCTTTATTAAATTACAGTTGATGCTTATTTACACTAAAATATATAATTTTTATGTCTACAGTCACCTTGCAAGATGCCGAATTCAAATACCTGGATAAGAAAACTGCTGAGTTTTCTGTAACTGCCACTGAATTTGATAGGGGAAGACAGGTTGAGTTTATTCACTTTCGTGTCATCAACTGATCTTGGCCCTTTTTCCGATCCATGCAAGCAAAGAAAAGAATTTCAAAATTTTTCACTTTTTTTTAAATGTACTTATTTTTCTAAAGTATGTGTACTGATTGGGAAATTTGGTTTATAAAACTTATTAGATTATTCAACGATTTTTTTTTAAATCACTTTTAGTCCTCTTGTGCATCTGAAGTGTTTGCAATGTAATAGGAAAAATGTATTATGAAAACGCTTCATTATTAGTTCTTAAAGTTATAGACTAGTGATCTGCAATTAATAGCTAAGGGTGATATACATCAGTGATTAAGTATTGAAACTGGATAAAATGCTGCTCCCAACTTGCCAAGTGTAGTGTATTCTAAGGGAGGAGGGCAGGTGCATGTCTTTCTGACTTTGTCAGAAGAGATAGGTCATCAATTCTAAGCCCAATATTACCTCACAAAGAAAATTTAACGAATCAAAAAAAAGCATCCAAATAAAATTTGGATAGATCCAAAACTCTTAAGATCCTATGCTTGTTACCATGGGAAACCACCTCCAAGGTAGGACACAAAATGATTCAGGTTTTGATTGGGTAAATTTAATGCTATACGAAAGAAATGAAATTTATAGATAATGCAGAAAATGGAGAACAGGAATATTCACACAGAAAGAACAATATTTTCAACACTAAAGAAATCAACAACAATATTTGATAGAATGGAATTAACAACTTTATTGTTGTAAGAAGAAACTATATCAATCTCCAAGAATAGGTGTGAAGCTACTAGTCAAGCCTTTAGAATAGAAGAAGAAGAGGCACCGTTGATAACTTTTTATTCATTTGTTGGAAGCCATTACTTGAGTGTCTACTCAAGTGTCAAAACAAGTTTTGTAACTTTTGTGGATCAACTATGCACATTCTATATGTAATTGTAGAGCGATGCAATTCCTCTGAGATAATGTCTGCAGAAATTATTGCAATTTACAAATAGAATGGACACCAAGGCCTTAAATACCTCAGCGGCAAGTCTGGAATTAAACACCACAACCAGAGCAAGGAGGATATTAACAGCAAAGAACTTATATTCATGGAGGAGGTAGAGGGTGTCAGCAACCTGCAATTGCTCGTTATCTTTGTGGACTTCAAGGCCATATCTTGTGAATATACCCTTTGAACACCTTCAAACCAGTTTAGTATTAGATTTTCCTTCTTGATTTAGCATGCATGATGGAGTAAATGTTAATCGACTTAAGTTGCATGCTCCACCGCAAGTGGAAGATGAATTTCCTATTTCTCATCTTAAGGATGCAATTCTAGATTTTCAGCCTCTTTTCGATGAAGATACTCTTCTTGATGTTTGCACATGCACTAGTATTACTGGCGTAGTTCCACTACCAGTTGTTTGGAAAGGAGTCTTTCCTACTCAATCCCAACTTGATCCAACCTTATATATCCCAATTGATTGTAAATAAATATAGGGTTTTACTGAACTTGTAGTTAAAATCCCTGGCCATAGTCTTGTTTATCTCTTTCAAGTCCATTGTTTTTCGAGCTAAACTCCAAACAATTGTTTTATCATCTTAAAACGAGAGGAAGAAATGCCATTTGCTCTCCCATATATTTCACCACATAATAAATGAAGGAAAGAGTACCAAAACTCCTCCTCTTGGTCTCGCAATCCCCGGACTCTTGAATGGTGCTCTTCAATTCTTTCTGCTTTGGACTTAAAAAGTTTATTGATTTTTTCTCTGATCAATCTTCTAATTCCTCTAAGGCTGGCTTCCAGTACAATAACACGTATTCCTCCTTGAGTATTAAATACCACAGACTAGGAATAGAACCAAATGTTGGGCCCAAATACATCAACTTATGAGATCAACTCGAGTTAGAGCTAGATACAGAAATGCGAATAATGTAATTAACGACTAACAACTAACGGATATGTTCCTTATAAATCTCACTCATACAAACAGAATATTTTATACTCAGCAAGCGCTTACATTCAATGCCCAGTACATTCTGCCATTGCAAAATCTAGAGCATCTACAATCTAAATGTATAATGCAATGGTTTGGCCGTGGAATGAGAATATTGTCTAGACTACACAATAGCTTGAGTGGTTACGAGCTGACAGTGTTCTATAAAAATGTTGTTTCAGGCAAGGGAATAGCATTGACCAAATTGATATATGAGTAATAAATCTGTTAATTGATTAAATCACTTATATAACTATAGAACATTAGGATTTAAACACGACTAGAGTAAAATATGGATTTTCATTAGTTGAGGAGACCTATTTACCTTTTATACAACTTGTTCCTTTCTAATGCTCTCTTTGTTATTATCTGTAATGTTAGTTGAGGATGCCTATTTATGCACAACTTCTATACAATTCCCTTTGCCTTTCCACTATTGACTACTCTCTTTCTCAAGCATTGTTTGTATTTCTACGGAATCAGTTTCCTTATTTAAGAACAACATACATTGAACACTTCCTTTAATAAATATTATTGTTCTTCTTTCATAACTAAGATCACTGAAAACATCTCTACGATTGTTTGATGGATGTACAGTCTTATATGCAGCTCAAACATGGATAAATACTTAGTAAAGATATATATATTACTGGAAAGAAAACATGAGAAAGATTAGATTAGATTGTTTTTTTATGAAAATGCTTAGTTGACCTTGTAACATTCTTTTTGGAGTAATGAACTCATGGATAACGTGGTCAGGTCCCTCTGTTTCATCATAAATCTTCATTGCATTTTCAATTTTATATATTTTTCAATTCTAAATATGAAGGTAAATTTGGCATGGAACAGACAGGTTTCAATGCCACTCCAATTGGAAACATGATCTTTTCGGAAGGAGGAAATGGTATTCAATCAGTCTTTTCAAAAATAGGCAAATCTTTTCTCGACTTCAGCAGGAAGATTGTAAACAAACTTGGTAATGGACTTGGAGGTTTCTTCAATGGAAAAAATTGCAAGTATGTATCTTTTGATTTGTATCTGTTTCGTTTTTTCCATTAAGTTCTTAATAGTTCAATTTTCAAGCATATGATACTTATAAAAATAATTGCCACGCTTATTGATCACGGTTTGAATCTCTCACAACATTTCTTATATTGGAAGCATGACAATGTTATAAAAACACACATTAAGATCATAAGTGTCACCACGCACAACTTTGGTGTCATTGAACACAAATTTGGAAGCTCTTATTGTTAGTTATATAATTACTATTGCAATTTAAATACTATGTACGTACTCTCATAGGTCTCCCGATTAAGCATTCCCCCACTATTGACTCAATTATGTGTATATTACATAAGGATTTTATTGTGCATATGCAGAAATCCAATGGAGGAAATGCACATAGCACAACTACTTGGGTTTAGGCTACAGCAAGCCACAGAGATCTAGTATGTGATTTAAAAGAGAGAAACAATCTAAGACTCTAAAGCCTCAAATAAGAGATTCCCAAAAGACACCTCAAGCGAGACCACGTATGGCTAAGGAGTTTGCTTGGTGACAAACAAGTTGTTAACAAGGGTTCACCAAGTGCACTTATATGATTACACCATGATGTATAGCTAAACAAAGCAAACTGTAGGAAACTTGACCAAAAGTAACACCAAAAAACTAAGTTTAAAAGGTCCACTAGGAAAAATCGGCATTGTTCATTTAAATCAAGACTTTGAATATCCTAAGAGGGCCTAGCTAAGGTCAGGCAAGAGTAGGTGCAATGGAGGTCCTCTAGGATGGGGTAGGCAAATGATCACAATAGTCTTTCAGTGTCGAACTTGGGGCTAGCAAGAAGCCAATAGGACGTACTGTTTGGGGATGCCTTTGCCTAGGTTGAGGAATGGCTCTCAAAGCCAATGGACGAGTATCAAGCCCCTATCGTTCTTTAAGCACATCAAAGTTGCTCACGCAAGATGGGAGTGGAGTGAGAAGGGCATCTTCTCACTACTTCTCATGTATGTTCCCTAGAACTCTAGGGCACATCAAAGTGTGGGGAATGTGGGAAAGTTTGTTCTATGTTTTGATTTTGGAGTGCTTTGTTGTTTTTAGTTTTTCTATGCTAAAAATTATGTTAACTAGTAGGGAAAGGAAGTTTTCCAAATGAATTTATTTTCTTCCAATTTTTCTTCTATAAGCATATTTGAATTTTTTTAACATTATAATTTCAAGTTATTTTTTAATAATAAATCTTTGGTTCCAAATAAGTAATTTTATTTAATTATTTATTTTTATAGCACTTTATTCACTTAAAATTCATCTTTATAAATAATTAATGTAAGTTGTTTTTAAATTCATCTTTTGACAACTTAAATATTAATTATTTAATATTTAATTCTTTTTCCTACACATTTAGGGGAGAGGGGCTAGTATAATTGTGCAGGATCTAATAGTTTTGCAGTCAATTGTGATTATAATATCCAATCATACCAGATATTTATACTATATATTATAAATAAATAGTCCAAATGTAAATAAAAAAATAACCAAATGTTGATCAAAAGTGGACCCATACTTGAACACATGAGAACCTCTAAATGTTATATAAAAAAAACATAAATACATTCATGAAGAAGTGAAATAAGTATTTTTTTGTCTCAAATAAAATATCATAACTATCCACTATTAGTGTGTCATTTAAAAAATAAAATGCTCATTTAATAAAATAAGACACCCATTTAAACAAGTATTGTTATCATAGTGAAAAAATATTGTTCTTATGTGTACAACTGTTAGGGTAGCAATGTAAAGCATTGGAGTATTTTATATTAATAGTTTGTCCTATCACAAATATAAAAGGTGAGCACAATAAATACCATGTATTTTCCCATTAAATGTGAAAGATTTTCAAAAAGTTTTAGTGTTCAACTATTGGCCCATTTTTGTTTGATACAAGTTGTATTTTAAATAATTGTGTGTTATTTTTATAACAACAAATAGTTTTTTTGTGTTCAACTATTGGTCCATATGTGTTGAATATAAAAGCTAGAGATATCAAAGATTTATAGTTACCAATAGGTATTTGGTCCATTTAGGTTGCATATTAATTTTATTTTAAATAAAAATATAATATTTTACAAGCAACAAATGATATTTTTTTGTTCAACTATTGGGGGTCCCATGATTAAGTTTTGGTCGAATCTTTAAAAAGTCAAATTTTAGACACTTCTCAATAGATATGCTAATGTGGCGAGTTGCATGATGAGTTACACCTCCAAACCTTAGTTATAGATAGATAAGAGGCCAGCCCACATTTCAAAAAAAAAATGAAGGTTCTACGATATTCTAGTCAATCACTACACGTTGACAAAGTTAGCCCACACGACTACTAGCCCCTCTCCCCTACCCAAAGTTGTGAAAAATACCAAAATAGCTCAAAGGTGAATTTTGAATGCGCCAACATACTCAAAACCTCATTGGAGATCCAACTTAATAAAAATTGATACTTTCCAAAAATAGAATATTCCTCCAAGAAGTTTTGAATGCATTCAAAATGATGAAATTTCCCTCAGAAAGCATCAATGGACTCATCTTGATCCCCTAAACACAATGTCATTAACTAAAATCCATTTCGACAAGGATGGCACTCTCCAAAAAATTTGGAGTTTCCAAGGATACTGGAAAGGCCATAAAAAGAGACATTATAGTCTTCCCTCCTTGAGATTGCTTGTCCTTAAGCAATCATAACTCAACCACTGATTCTATTGATTAATCTTGGGTGAAACCCATTGTGATTCTAGGATCCCAAATCAATCTTAAGAATATGGCACCATGCTTTCGCTGCACCACTCTGATTAACATTGGAATACCAATGTGCCAAGTCTTTGTTTTCTTTTCCTATAGCACAACATAATAGCCATCTTAAAGAACTAAGCTGAGATGCTTGCAAGATATGGATTCTTTCTCTATAAAATAGAACACCTCGTACCATTGTGTTCTATGAAATTTCTTATCTATCCCACTATTATGTGTCATCAGAAACATGGCCAAATTATTTGCATGTGGGTTGAAAGCAAAAAGATGAGCATACCTCACCATGCCACCAATGTGAAAATCACCTGCTTGCTCCACTTTAACTTTTAGTATTGGGTGTCTTAAACAATCACTAGATCCCATATCTTGCTACTATCACCATATATGTTTCTTGAATCATGAGCTGTCTCACAAATCATATTATCAAAAGATAATTTTGCATCCAAAATAGAAGATGTATCATCATGCAAAATTTTTGTTTCTAGCCCAATGAGATTGCACTCTTGATGTTTTTGCCAAGTGCTATCACCATGTTGAATCTCCATGATATTAGGACTCCTAAAATCATAGAGTGATTCTTCATTACTCTCAAATCCTTATTCATGTCTCCAAGGGTAGCTTACCTCCAAGTTATAATCCCTTTGAAGCTCATCAATTCCTTCAATTATTTGCTTGACTCTCATGGTCTTGTGTTAGATTCTTGTTCCAACAATGTGGTTGCAATATATGATTGATTTTCTACTTTGTAGAGTGAATAGTGAGATAAACATAACTCAAGGTTAAGCTCATCAACCTCTTTCTCCTTTTATGTGAATGCATTGAAAGTCTCTTCTACAAACTTGATGGTATGGTCTCTATCTGAAAGAAAATGCAAGTAATTTGATTTTAGTATTTCTAAAGCACCTTTGATAGTTTGCAGATTTGATAAAGTGGCTCCAACCTTTAAACATTTTTTTCTCTCTTCAACTCAAACCTTCCAAAGGAGTTCTCCAATGAATTTGTGTGTTATCAAAACGTGTTAAGGTTTGCACAACTTTTTCTTCAACGACCAACAATTGATTCTTAAAAACTTGTAATTCTCTAGGTTTTTTATCAAAATTAGCTTCACACAACAAATTTTCTGATTTGTCTTCATATGTGGAAACAATATCACCTCCGAAATCAGCTCCCTCTCTAAATGTTGAATTGCAATTTCCTTGAATAGATGATAGGACAACACTATACTCAATCAATGAATTATCAAAAAGTTCAATACCTTCAATTTTTGGGCTATCATCTACTTCAAACTCGACACTTCCAAGAAGACTTGTGTACTCCTCTTCACTTGTAGGTGCACCTAAAAATTCAGCCTCATAATTATTTTCAACTAAGACATTTTCCTTATGAGCATTGTGAAATTCCATGTCAATTGTACTTTGCATTGAAGCAAGTCTCTCATACTCAAATTTGACATTGTTGGAATGGTTATCTTCTTTTGTTTTCACACATGTAAGATCAACAGCATCCTTTTTTCTTGTCCTTCTTATGTAATCATAAAGGTCTTTTTTGCTAGGATGCTCTATTTCAAGTAAATTCGTGAATTCTTCAAATGAAACTTGATACTTGAACTCCTTAGGTAATTCTTGATATTGATCAAGAACTTTGGTGGCCTCATGTTCATAGTTTCATTTATCTTGCTCCTTTATCAATGTCGTTAGGTCCTTATGATGCTTTTCAAATACCTACAATAGCTCATTCATGGATTCTTGGAATGACTTCATATTGCTATTACCATTGAATATTGCCAAGCACTCTATTGATTACTACCCTTAATTGTTGAAATTGATCATAAATAAGTGTTGGTTGATTCTGGAAGCAATCTGAAAATGATCTTCTCACTGTTAACCCTACAAATTGGTAGGAAACACTACTCTAATACCACTGTAATAACCCTACCAGGTTATATTGTTTCAAACTTGCAATTTTTTTCCCAATTTAGCTTGCAAGCATTTCATCAAACACTTTGTATGCAATTGATTATGAGGAATTTTTTATTGCAATTACTTGAAGAATTTATCTAAGGGTTTTAAAACATGTTTTTACCATAAACTCAATTCAACATTCAAAAATTTATTGATACATTATGTCAAACAATTGTCATTCCTTCAATATGATTGGAAATAATAAAATGTGAACATTACAACTTGTCATTCTGAATTTTAGTATACATAAATATGGAAATTTTATGCTCTAACCTCTTATTATAGCATATTTAAACATTCAGTGACAATTGCAACATGAATTGCCCAAGTTTGGGATCCTCCACAAGGACCCACGCCTCTTCCTATAGCATTCAAATGGTTGTGCCTAAGTTCCAGGAAGCCTTTAGACCTCATACCCCCTTCCAAGTGTGTAGCAACTTCTTATAACATCTTAGTTGTAGATTGTGTGGTGACCAACATTTATGCACCCTATGATCGTCAACCCCTTCTTATTATGCAACATCCTGCCCAAAGTTGGGAGTGTAGCGATCAACAAATACTACTCCAAACTAAAGATATTCTTTCTACTCACATCCAACAATGAAATGCATTCAACTTCCAATATGTGGTGCCTAATAGACCAATATCTAACAATCACTAAGGGTAGCAACTGGATGTGTTGACTGGATATATTTTTCAATCTGAAAATATTTTAAATAATTAATATATTGCTTGCCTACAAACCCCCGATAAATTATTTCATCCATCGACAAACTTCATGAATATAAAACAATCCATACTCTTGAATTATTAAGCCTGGCTATGAATCTTGTGTGCATCCAGCACAAATCTTTTATGCATAAACTATGACCCTATATGAATCATAGAATATCGGCTAGGGAGTAATCTTTCACCACCGAAACCAATCTTATCTTAGGGTCTCATTAAGGTGGAAGAGATGAACAATGTTCAACCTCACAAAGAAAATGTTGAGCACACAATGATATTGAGAGGGTGGGAGGGGAGGTGAATCAATGTCTAACAATCCTTTACTTTTCAAAACTCAATCACAATTAAAGTCATTCAAGGTCTAGCAATAACGAACACAATGAGAACACATGATTAACGTGGAAACCCTTTCAGGAGAAAAGCATGACACAATATTGCATATATATTATAGTTTAATCTTCTTCTTCTTGTAGGCTCCAACCTACTATCAAATTCTTCCAAACTCTATACAAATTGAACTCCAACTCAGCAAGAGGCTCCAACCTCTTTAATTCTCCAATGCTGATATGATGAACTCGACAAAATCTTATTCAAATATAATCACTCTTCCTTTTCAAAACTGATTATTATCATGCACCAATAAATCTCATTTCAAATAAATATATACTTGCTCTTGAAATAAATCATTTTTTATTCTTTATATTTAACTCCCTCTCTTTTACTAAAGCTCAAAATTTTTCTTTCTATTGCTTCACATCATCATTGATCCTCACTAGCATCCTTTTTCTTTTCACAAAATTTTGATCTATACTTTTTGTAGATCTCATTAAAAAAACTGTGTTATATTGATATATTTTTATTTTCAACATACCTTTTTCACAAAGATTTGGTATCCTTACACATCTGAGATATTTTTCATATTTATTTTTGTGCCATTTATGATTTAATTCGTATGATATTTCATTTTATTGCATGCTTTTTAAACTCCCAAACCACTATCCACTTAAATCTCCTTCATACCTCTTCCATAGAAAGGCGACTTCCTAAATAGATGGATCCTTTCACGATATGTATTATATTTCCTTAATCACACCACTTCATAAAAATTATATGAATAGAAAGCACTTTATTTAGAGGTCAGTCTTCTTAACTAATTCATATAGTAATATCCTCCACATATTGTTTGATTTAGATTTTTGTCTACTATGGAGAGCTGACTTCTCTTTAATATATTTGTTACTCTATTTACTTTATTTAATTGTTGCTTTTCCATTTTTTTTGTCTTAGTCCTATTTTGTCTTATCTAGTAAATTTGTCTTATATAGATTTTAGTTGTCCTTTATTTTTGTCTTAAACTTTGTGCTATTTTCCTTGATGATTATTAATAATTTGTAGAATAATCTCTTGTCCTTGACATCAATAACAATATCTTCCAACAATCTCCCCCTTTGTCATTGATGGCAACCCAACTTTGAATATAACTCTTCTTTTTTGTATTGCTCCCCTTGGTTGTACTACTCTCCCTTTCTCAATTTCCCCCTTTGACATCAATGGCAAAGGCTCTTCCATCTATCTCTAAGCTTTATCTTTCATGGAGCTACAAGATAATGCTATGGGTAGCTCGCCATGAATATATACTACCCTTTAATTGGATGAATATGGGACTTCTACCAAATTTTCCCTTAAGTACTCAAATGTGTCCTTTGGAAGTGGCTTAGTAAATATGTTAGCAATATGTTCCTTTGTGGCAATATATTCCAACTTGACTTGTTCCTCTGCCACCTACTCTCTCAAAAAGTGACACTTCATGGGAATGTGCTTGGTCCTTGAATGCATCACTAAATTCTTCGAAATGTTAATTGCACTTGAATTATCACAAAATATTGTGATGGGATGATCATATTCTACTTTGATATCTTTCAATCTTTGTCTCGTCCATAGCACTTGAGTGCAACATGATGCTATTGCAATAAATTTTGCCTCTATGGTAGATAGGGAAATTGATGCTTGCTTCTTACTCATCAATGATACAAGGTTATTACCAAGAAAGAAGGATCCTCCGCTTGTACTCTTCCTATCATCAACACTGCCTACCCAATTTGCATGTGTATGCTACTAGAGTAAAGTTATTTCCTCTTGGATATCATAGGCCAAACTCCAATGTTCCCTTCACGTATTTGAGTATTTGTTTCACTGCTTGAACATGTGTTTCCTTTGGTGCAATTTGAAATCTTGCTACCATACTAACTTCTTGCATTATATCCAATTTTGAATTTGTCAAGTATAAAAGACTTCCAATCATTGATCTATAAAGCGTTTGGTTTGCTTCAGGCGACTCATCATCTTTACTTAACTTACATCATGTTATCATTGGGGTACTCACAGGATTACAATCTTCCATTATGAACTTTTTGAACATCTCGTTTGCATACTTGGTTTGTGAAATAAATATTCCCTTATTTGATTGTGATATTTGCAAACCAAGAAAGAAAGATAGTACACCTAACATGGACATCTCAAATTCCTTCTGCATCTCCATTGCAAATCCTTGACACATGGTGTCATTGCTTCCTCCAAAAATGATGTCATCCAAATAAACCACCACAATCAACTGATCATCGCCTACGGTCTTAAAATATGCCTTAGGCACTTCCAACACAAGAAATATCGAACCCCAAAGTAGAGCACTCATTTCATCAAGTTCCCACACCTTTCTAACAATTAGCACAACCTTCATCAAATGGTACAACACACATAAACTCCAATTGTTGTCCTTAAGACTACACAATCTGCATTGAAATCATCAATAGTATATTTCAAACAGCAAATAACAGAAGATTACCTCATCCATATTCAACACTAAATGGTACAACCTAATAGGAGTACAACCTACAAGAAGGTACATCCAAAATGAAGTGGTACAACCAACTTCAAACCTCCTCAATTTCTCCACAAACCATCAAGTAGATCAAGCAGTAACATCAATGCTTAAACCAAACAAAACACATCAATGAAATCCCTCTTTAACAAACAAATTGTATAACTTCACTTTCAACATAGTTGTGGCCCCTATATCAAACCACCAAGACCAGCTAGGGGGTTTTTGTCCCCAAAACCAATATTTTTGAGAGGGTTTTTTTTCCTCAAGAAAATGGGAGAACACAAGTTATCTCTACTATAAAAACAATTTCATATCATGGCTAACCATCCAAATGAGCCCTCAAACTCCTTTTATAATTTTTCAAGGGGGACAAAACAATAATTTAAAAATAATAACTCATTTTCTCTCTAAAAATACCTTTTTGAAAATTAAATAATAATTTAATGTGCAAAGACCCCCAAGCCTAGGTGTCCAAATTGAACCAAAACTTGTCACCTTTAACAAGTTATTACACTAAGTTGTCTTCTCAATGTTTTCAATATTAGACAACTTAAGTGTATAATTATTTAATAACTCAATAATTTACCTAAGTTGTGGAAAGTACCAAAATGATATAACTATGCAATTCTAATCATACGAAATTGATCATGAAGACTTTGGACGATGATTGGAGATAATTGGTTAACTTTCTAAAAATAGAACTTTTCCAAGAAGTTTGGAGAGCTCCCAAAAGGTTGAAAATCAATCTTGAAAGCAACACGAGGGTCACCAAGACCAAATGAACTCACCTCCATGAACAACCACTCTACAAGATAGATCTTGTGCACTCCAAGAATTTAGGATTTCTCCCTTACCAGTTAGCCTTTGAGAGAACTGGAAAACTAGGCTAATTGTTCACAAATCAATTTTGCTCAAAATGGGGACATTACAACTTAAGCTTCCATGAAGTATTGTGTTGTCTCTCCTTACCTAAGTACATTCAATTCATGTCACCCACATAAAACTTATGTTCCATTTGATGCTAATTATGACACATCGTCTACATGCACTAAGATTCTTTTAGTCTCTCTTGGGCCTAGAGGTGTATCTATCTCACCTTCTTTGTGAACTTGTGAGTCTTTTCAACCTCTAAATTTCTAATTTATAACCATTTACTTGATTATCCAAAGCAAATGTCAAGAAGGCTTGATGGAATAAAATTGAAACATACCTTAAAGGAAAAAATATTTAGGAATTAACAACTCTATTATAAGAGTGGTAGACATAAAATTAGACATCCACATCATTCCTATATCTATGTAGGGATAGGGATTGAGAAATGTTGGATAGAGGCCTATAGGAAGTTGCAAAAGGTAATGTTTCAAACATGGTAGAATTTCCTTATGAAAAGTGAATGAGGATCTCTCCAAATGAATCAAAAATTAGTATATTAAACCTAGAGGTTGAATGGGATCCATTTCTAGGGTTAACAAGATGGGAAGAGGTATCACAAAGTGAGAAAATTCAAGAAGAGGTAGTTGTGTCATTTCAAATTCCAATCTTTCCATGATGAGAGAAACCGACCCTTTTCTCAAAGATATAATTGCTAAATTGTTGGGGTGGTCACACAATCACCACTATAGTTTCATTACGGTTTCCTATGGAAAGTAAGAGTTTCACTTTAGTAAGCTAAATTGTTAGATTTTGAAGGTGTGCAAGCTATGTTATAGATCATGAAGGTGCAAAGACATAAGAGGCACACTAACATAGGTGAATAAAGAGTTTAGGAGCATAAATAACTAAGATGATGTCTATTAATTTTCTTGATGCACAACAAAATGTGTGTTTGGTGACGCATCATCATATGAATCTAAATGTTGACCCATGTAACAACATGCAAAAGTGGGTAATGTATGCATTGAAATTGGAAAATAAGAAATTAGAGACTTAATAAAATAAACTAAAATCAAATAAAATCTAATTTATTAATCCCACTGCAAACCTCAAAATAAATGATATGGTGTTGCTTTGCCTTTGGATGTGGATGCTAAATCTCAGTAGCATAACAATAGACTTGATTGGTGATTGATTGATTTTGACTAATGATATGTTTCAATAGAGTTGATTTGCATAAGAGATGAGATCCCCAAATGATAAAGGACTAGTCTTATTTATAGATTTTCTAAGGAAAATTCAAACAAGAGATAGGGATAAGATTGAGGACTTCAATTAATCAAACTGACTATGGAGTCAACTCAACTGATAAATGGAAAATTGTCATTTTGATTCATGAAGGGCTAATAATGAATTATTTGAGTTAAAATGATGGATAATTGTGCACATGAAGTTTCCAATTCCATGCTTAGTTAACTGATGAAGATTGAAGAGGTTTCTAAAATGGAGAAGAGTTAACTTGTGAGAGAAGATTGAGTTTCTAATATGAAGAAGAGTTAACTGATGAAGGAAGGAAGAGTGACTGAAGAGAAAAAAGGAGTTAAGTGATGAGTGATAATAGAAATTATTTAAAAATGGGTAATTAACTCACATTGAATTAAATAATAAAATATTATTTAGTTAAATAGATAATGGGATTAAATGGGAAATAATTATTATTAAATAATAATAATAATATGTGATGTGATAAATGATATTTAATGGATAATTAATATGATGATTAATAAATGGAAATCATTTAATGATTAAATTATAGCATGTGGTAATGATACTAAGATAATGATGATTAATGAAAATTAATGTGATTAATGATAGGTGCATTATATGACGACGACTAGGGCTATGTGGAATGATTTAGGTGTCTACATTTTGCCCCTCTTTGAAGCAATGTTCAAAGTAACATTGTTTCAAAGAAAAGAAAAGTAGCCAAGAAGAAAAATTAGAAGAGATGAAGAAGATGATGATATGCCCCAGTTTGATGAGAAATGGAAAATTAGAAAAGATGGGATGATTGATGCCCTCTCGAGAGATTATTCGTGCATAAAGTGCATAAGTGATCTCTCGAAAGAAGAAAGGAAGAATAAAATGTTATATGAAAGATAGAAAATGATGGATGAAAAATATTCAAATATGGATGCAAGGAAAATGATTATGAATGAAATGATGATAAATGTGTTATGCTGACTTTGAGATTAGCAAACTTTATTTGATATAGCAATGGATGTTATGCACTAGGGTATAGAAGACCAAGGTGACAATGTATCCAATGCATGGACTGACTCTGAAGCAAACAAACCTCATAATGTATCTTAGTGATTAAAGTGCTATTTGAGACTATATGATTATTCAAAAGGTTAATGTTCTAAAACCATCACATCTATAGCATGATTACAATCTTCAATTAGTGTGGTCTATAACACATAAAATAAATTTGCACCTTTGATAAGACAAATTGAAACACTTTTCATGTCCAATCAATTTGAATAGTAAACTCAAATGATTAAATAGTTATAGACAATTATTAAAATTGTGTGCTTGTTCTTTTACAGCATATCTTTCATTTATCTCAATTGTCATTTCCATATCTTTTTAATTAGGTAGATATCACATTGATTTTGTACTTTGATACTAATAAAACTTTTGCAAAGTAGTATTTCATTTTTCATTTTCAATCCTTAATATATATTTTTTATTATTATGTTTGAATAGCATTTATAATGCACTACACAATTTTATCATTTAAGATTCTTTCTTTTTAATTCTTAATTCATAATGCACTACACAATTTTAAATCATTTAAGATTCTTTCTTTTTAATTCTCAATTTTAAAGAGAGGATTGTTCATTATTTATTATATCTTATAAAAGTGTAATTTTTTTTTGTAGGAAATGTTCTTTCTTGAATTTGAAATGTCAATTTACAAATATATGTATCGAGAACATGTTAAAGTTGGGTTGGATAATTTTTATTATTCTAACAGGTGAGACTTTACGTTTCCCAAACACTTAGCAACAAGTAAAGTCAAGCATTTTGATATTAGAGTAATGATTTTTTCAAAAATAAATAAAATATCTTTGTCATTTGTGTTTCTATTGCTTTCCTTGTAACTTTTATTTTGGATGTAGAAATATAAGAATTTTATTAAGATAGACATTTTCAACCATCTAACTTATAGAAACATTTGAATCTCTCACATAATCTCTATGATATAAAACTTATATTTATTCATGTTAGATAATTAAACAATGAAGAATTCATAACTTATATCAATTACTTTTTAATTTTATTTTGTTGTTTTCAGTAAATAATAAACTAAAATTATTTATATTGATTTTGATGTAGGTTTACTCATTATTTGTATATCATGTAGATTGAAAATGATGCAAAGCATGTTGTCCACAATGTTAAGGATCATCCATTTATTACTTAAGATTTGCATAAAAGTTATCAAAGGAGTGGCTACTATATTGAAGGGATGCATGGTGTTGGGATGTATAATAATTAAAAAAAATAAAGTAAAGGAAGGTCACAAGATACTAAGAAATAAAGTATCATGGAGTCTTGAGAAAAAGAAAGGGCTTAAGGAAAAAAAGAAAATGAAGCTTAAATGTGTCCAAGAGAAGGGAGAGGATGGTTTAAGAGGAAGGAAAGGGATTGTTAGAGGAATGAAAAAAAGATTGAAGATAAAAACCATATCATTGACAAGAAATAAGGGAAAAGAAATAGAGATGAAGGCAAAGAAACATCAAAAGAAATTGTCGGGAAAGCCTACAAAACAACAAATAATGTTAGATCATGAAATTACACCACGAGAAGAAAACCTTGAAAGATTGATGAAAAAGGAAGCAAGAAAAAAACATAACCAAGAGGAGAAAACATATGCAAGTTTAATGGAAATGAATATGGAAAAGAATTAAGAGAAGAAAAAATTTAGGAGAAAGTAAAAATACACAAAATAAGAAATGAAAAATAAAGCATAGGTGAAAGGAGATTGAAAAAAGATGATGTAAATTTAAAAAAAAAGGTGCAAGAATCACATTAGCACTTGATGAATGAAAATAAGAAATATGAATAATAGAATGTAAGAGTAATGACACAAAATATAATGAGTAAGTATAATAGTAACATAAAATAAGTTCGAGAAGAATATTATTGAAGTTTGCTCTTCAATAATGATAAATTTCAAAATGTTATAAGGAACAAGTGATGTGAAAATTGTAAATCTTTTGAATACAAAATATCAAGCATTCTAATGTGTGCATGAAAGCGCAATATCAAATTTTCTTCTTTATTCATCTTATTCAAAATTATATTAAATTGTATCCCTTGATTTGTTTGATGGAATTTTTATATTAATTTTTTTAAATAATATTTTACTTAGATTGAAAGACTTTAAATTATTGATCTAAGTATTATTATATCTATGGGTGGTAGATCATATTGTCATGGTAATATTAAGCCATTATTTTCACAAGATTTTGATCTCCATTAAATAATGAAAATTGTGTTGTTATATTATTTATTTATTATAATTTAACTTTAAAAAATGTATCTTTATTTTTAGTAAACTATAATGTTAAATAATATTTTGTCTATTATAGTTAATATTAAAAAATTTATTATGTTACAAACTTTTTATACAATATTGTAAAGAAAAATAAAAATGTTTTCATAGCAATTTAAGGTTAATCTAATAACATACATATAAATAAACATAAATTGAATCTAGATTAATTAATAATATTAATGGAAGTGATGATTGAATAATTAATACAATTTTAGGTAAGCATATGAGAGGATTAATGGCATCTAGCTTTAGGAAAGGTGAATTGATGCACTGAAAAATGAATATTTGGAAATAGAAGATATGTATTTGTAATTTGCTTTTGGATTTAAAAGACTTCAATTTTGTGATGGGTCAAGCCTATGGATTTGACCTCTAATTGCAAATTTGATCAGTATAGTGCATCTTCGTGTTTCTTGTTTTATCTAACTCGTTATTGTATACTCTACTATGTAGACTTGTAACATTTTAGAGGGTTGTCAAATCGCTAGGAGATAATTTTTCCAAGGATAACCTCCAAATAAAATTGTCTTTACAATAGCTCAAATGATTGAGGACAAGAAGCTTGAGCTATATAAATGCTCTCAAATGATTATAAAAATTAGAGTTATTTTTACTGGAAGTGTTCTTAGAATTATCCTTTCAAAAATTCAAATGTATTTCCCTTGATACTCCTTGATGATAATGAATACAATTGAATTCCTTTAAATGCTAGTATACAAAATAAAAATAAAAAAATACAAACTTGTGTTTGGTTGGCTTTCTAAGAAAGAAAGGAATGGATAAGATTTGGAAACATTTTGAATTTGAATTCTAAAATTTGAAGGGAGGACCTAGGGAGAGAAGGGGCAACAAAATATTCTTGTATGGGAAGTGGTTCTATTTTACATAGCTTGGCAACCATGGGATGGCAAGATACATTAGACACTAGCATGTTATGTCATAGTGATCTATCAAGTCACAATGATGAGTCTCTATGTAGGCACCTATAACTCTTTGCAATCTCAACATAGGAGTGTTAGTAACAAAATACATCCCCATCAATTGGTTTTATACATTGGATGCAAGGAATTGGATGAGGGAAAAAATTAATGAAATATAAATTTAATCTAAGCATGTAAATATATAAAGTAATGAATGTTTAAACAAATGCATTATGTAACAAATGAGTCATCCTAACAAATAGGTGTGATAAGTATATGGTTTGGAGAACATGTTAAGGAATAAGATTGCACAAAGGAAGAATAGTGGTGTGGCCCTCAATCCAGATAAGAACTCCCATATGAGAACATAGGTCACTAGAAAAGGAATATGCCTTGAATATGGCAATATTAGAACACAATGAATAAGGTAAGCTAATAGGTCCATGTTGGTGATGAAGATCTTGATACATGGAATAGCATGTAGTTTATAGCATGGGGATGCTTAAGGTATCCCTAGTGGTAATAAGAATATTGATACAAGAAATAACATGTAGTTTATATCATGGGGATGATTAAGCTATCCCTAGTGATAATAAGGATCTCAACACTCAAAATAACATGTAATGAATTGTGTGGGGAAGGTTATGATGTCCCTGATGTAGCTCTTAAAACATGGCTAGTTTATTTGAGTTCACACTATAAAATGTGATTGTGAGAGATCATTTCAAAGATATTTCCCCCATATAAGCAAGATAGTGTAATGGGTATGGGTTGTAAACAATCTATAACCACCTATATGATAAGGTAGGATGACCCTCAATATCCAAATAAGTATCATTTGATAATTAGAGATAGGTAAATTATCAAAGGTTAAGAATACAAAGTTCACAAAGATATGATGTAATCATGAGGGCACATGTAAACCTAACTAGCCCCAACATGCCAATGTGGTAAGGTAGCTCTAGAAGCGTAATAAGAAAGTGTAAACCAATATGATGGTAAGTTATTGAAATAAGATAAGCATAAGATGCAAACATGATAAGGATAATAAACATAGGATGTAAACTTGATCAATCTCATAAATGGATGTGATAACCATCAAATTAGATGATAAGCATGACAAAGATCATAATAATTAGATATGAATATGGTAAGGATCATAACATGGAATCACAAGATGTAAATATGGTAATCATAGCATCAAAATAACACAATATCATGGAGGATATGGATCATGAGGGTATCATAAATGTTGTAGCATGGGTATTTAAAAAGGAACATATAAAAACCTAAGTTGGTAAACATGACCATAAAATGACATAAGGGTCAAAATAAGGCATGTAGGAAAACTAGTAGGAGAACATAGATAAGAATGGGAGCTAAACATAGGAGTAACATAAGAAATATTCCCCATGAATAAGGAAACAAAACATAAAACATAATATAGAAGGTGAAATGAGGATGGGAGGTGCAACAAGAATGATATAATTATAGGATCAAAAGTGTAAGGACACACAAGGTAAATGGATGAATTAAGGAAAGGAGGATCACAAGAAACATGATGCAAGCAAAAGGATAAGGTAGAAATGATACAAAACACAAGGAATATGTGACAAAAACAACACAACACATTTTTAAATTCACTTTTGTCAACATGTACCACTAAATATGTCTGTGTCATCCAAATGCTAACTAGGAACATAGAACCAAGAAAGTAAAATAACAAAATATAGTGAGTAATGAGAAGGATGGGTGGGGATATCTAATCAATAGTCATGATTCATCATGTGTATTGGGAGATTTCCTTTTTATGTCATCTGTAATATCAATATAGCATATGTTATAATGAGAAAGATTAATCTCTTGATGCACATGTTCTACTATGGTTTGAACCTTACCAAATGGGGGAGAAGTGAGGTCATGCATATGTTCTTGTAGACACATAAAATATACTAATTAACATTGTGCACTTGATCTCGACCTACTGACATCGTTTCTTCCTGAATCATCCCTCGGCCTAACCATTTAATCAAATCTCCTTATCTGATTAAATTCATCAATATTCCTTTCTTAATTGAATAAATTATTTTATCTAATTAAGTCAATTTCTTTGTTAATTAAATCAATCCATCTGATTTAATTATCCTTATTTAATTAAATAATTAATTTTATTTGATTAAATCTCTAAAGTCTATCCATTAAATTAAATAAATTAAAACATTATTTGATTTAATCTAACACCAACTCTTTTAATTAAATAAATCAAAATTCTTATTTAATTAATCTCTTATCATATTCCTCTCTTATTTGATTTAAATAAATCTATAAATTTGAGTCAAATAGGTCACATCATCTAACCTCTCATTAAATTAATTAACCATTGATTAATTTAATCTCATTTCATGTGTCATCCTCTAGATAATGCAAATTGCACATGAAAATAGATTTAATTCATTTATTAAATCTCTATTTTCCTCACAAGGCATCTTTTAGAATATTCTCTCAATTTGAATTCAAAAATTCCAAATCAACATGTACATCCAACAAGGCAATAACTCCATCTTACATGTCCTTTGCCTTGAACCAAGTGGTATTTATTGCATTTTTCCCTTCCTTCTTACAAGTCATTTCAATAAATTTGAAATTCAAAAATATGCATTTATTGGCACAATCCCCAAATCTTGCACATCCTTCATCCATTCATAGATTGACAAGTGGCATCATGCCATTGGATAAATGTTAGTCCCACATTGCTCAAATTTGGACATTCATCCATCTTGGCATTCTATAAATAAAGAGCTCATATCCTCATTTGATCATCCATAAATTATGCAAAGTTATTATGCTAAAATATTTAGCCATTTCCATCCATCAATTTTGAGTTCTTAGCTAGGTTTTTTGTAGATTTTAGCTTGGAGCTCTCATTCTTCACCATCAAAGTGGATCAATCTCCATCAACATATCAAGCTTGCATCTTAGGAATTGGGAAAGGGCCAATTTTCACATCAAATTGGCACCAATTCCCCCATGGGAACATGAGTTTGCACATTTGAATTAGGATTCAATCTTTGTTTTGTCATTTCCATTGTGTTCTTCACTATTTTCTTCCTAATTTGAGTGTTGTAAGTAGATTTCATAGGGAATCCTTGTTTTAGCTTGCAATTTCTTGTTTAACTTGTTTATTCATGTTGTTTTGTAGTTACTAGGAAAAGGGTTCGCACATTTGGTGCTAGGAGGAGGGCTAGATATCATTCTTTCTCATATTTTCTTAAAATTTCTATGTTTTTTTGCTCATACACAGAAAATTCCAATGCTGGGAGCTCAACGTCGTTGTTTTGGCGCCGATGTCTCTTCAGCATCGCTATATAGCACTGCGAGAAATTCAAAGTGCAATGCTGGACTCTTCCCACCCCGAAAATTTGAATTATAAACTCCACCGCTGGACTCGTTGACTCACAAAAATTTCTAAAAAATATCAAACTACGACGCTGGGCAAAAAGTGTGACACAGTTGAGCTCTCTGTCCTGACACAGAGTGACGTTGATTGGCAAGCGGCGCTGTGAGGGCACCGTTGTGAAATCAAACTGTGACACAGTTACGAGTTGTGACGTTGGGAGGGAGTAAAAAGGGAAAATTTAATTTTAGCACGTGCTTTTGATTAATGATTGATTTGTCTTCTATTTTTTGCTTTTTGATCTCTGTATTTTCTAGAATCTAACTGGTTTTCTCTCTTGTAGGTTGGAATCGAAAACGAAAAAGAAAGATGATGATATCCTAAAAATTCAAAGTGTTTTTAAACACTTTAGTGTTTGGTTAACACTTTTAAGGAATTGTTATCACTTCTTCCTTAGGACACTAGTTTTCATTTCGCTTTAAAAAGAATCTTTCCATTTCTTGCAAAAGGCTAAAATGAACATTAGGACAACATACTAAAGTTTGTTTTTGGTTAACAATTGAACAAAATGTCTCTCACTTGTCATTTGGTGCTTAAAAAGAACTCACATTTTGTTTTGTGGATTTAAAAAGAACAAGTGCAACTTTGTTTTTCGTGAAGGCTTACTTAAACTAAAAGCATTGAAAAAGGACGTATGCGCTTCTCTCACGCTTTATAGCGATCTTGAGAATCAAAAAGCCTTTTTCATGACTTTAGGGTAAGATAAAGCAATCACCTCCACACTTCGATTTGGGTTTTAAAATTGAACATCTTGTGTTAGTGTGAGTGGGGGCATTATTGCGTATATTCTCTCTCTTTGTTGCCAACAAAGATTGATTGAGTTACGAATATTGTTTTTACTCGCTTTTGTTTATCCTAGAGGGCCTGCCTTGGGGAAAAAGTACTCACCCAAGGGAACGACTCAACCGGTAACACTCTAAAGCCAAGAGTATTTCCAACCGGGATATAAATGTGGGTATTGGAGTAAACGCCAATATCACACGGTTGATTCCAACAAGATGGATCTGAAAGGGGACTCTTTTCATATGAGTCAATCTCCACGAATGGAAAGTCCTTATTAAAACCCATGTGCTATAATTTTTCAAAATCCTTTAATCTATTTGTTGGTGCAAGAACGGTCGTTCTGAAGCCACCCCACACTTTTACGGTCTTTTAGTAGAAATGGAAAACATGCCATGGGAGTTTCATGGGTGTTGATGCTTAACTTTTCCGTATAAGTGAGTGTCATGGAGGGGAGCCAGTGGGGTCAAGCATCTAACCATTCACTAAAGATAAGCGTAGTTGGACTTGTCCAAGTGGGAATCCAACAACTATTGTTTTACACATCCATAGGGTTGTACTTATTCTTGGGTTACACAATGCATTGCTTGATCTAAAACATTTTGAAAACAAACACTTAACATCATCATCCAAATTTCAAACCCCTTTTAGAGACAAATACAATTGACTCGATCCATATGTTATTGTTTGCCCTTGGGATTCACATCCTTAGAGGTTTCTAAACATTGGATTATATCTCGATTTGTCTCCTTAAGTGAACAATAGGTAAATCCTTGCCTTGAGTTCATTGAATTTCCACATAACATATCTTGTGGGGTTTGAAGAAATTAAGACATTGGACATCTTAGTTTGAAAACTTAATCAAAAAAAGTGTTTTTGGTAAAATAAAGCCAAGAAAAATGAACTTTCATGTGTGTTGAAGACTCACGATTCTCAAAAAGTCCAAATCCCAAAACAAAAGTCATTGGTTCAAAATCCGAACATACATGGAATCATTTCTTGGTCTATAGAAGCATTGTATGCTCTTCAGTACCTAGGTCTAGACAAACAAAGTGTCTTTTTTAGGTTCATCTTAGGATCAAAGAAAATCAAAATCTTTTCATCCACCCTTCAAACATCCAAACAAACATCATCTCACAATCACCTTTTGGAGAATCTTGATATCATCCTTATGCTAGGCTTTTTTGGCAAAATCAAACATCATCAAATCCTTGAGACAAAATCCTTGAAAGATTTTATCAAAATCACATGTGGCTAGGTATGTGTAGATGCATCCTTTTACATATGCTTAGTCAAAGTTATCAAAATCATCTTGTTTAGCTTAGCATACGTAGATGCATCCTTCTTCGTATACTTGTCTAAACTATCATCCTGTTTTGAATAGGTGTGGGTAGATTCATCCTTCTCCCTGCACATGTTCAAATCATCATCGTTTGAACAAACTTATCCCTTAGATCATCATCCAACATCTTAGGGTCTTTTTGTTCAAAAAAAAAAATCAAAAACAATCAAAACCAATCAAGATCAAGGACAAACTCAAAAGAAGAATCAAAATCAATATCCAAAACATATCCAAAGGTCCCAAAGAGCCTAGCATCTCCCATCAAGATTTATAAAAAGACCATAGCATCCACATCATCCATCCTTCACATCATCATATCACCTTTCGATCCTTAAGATATCCTAAAATTTTCTACTTTGGACATAAAATAAAGATCAATCCAAAGAATCAAGAGGTTCATCTCTCCTATTCTTGAAAGTTGATCCTCATTTTATGGTTCAAACTAGATCTCAATACAAGAAGAGTATGGAAGCCAACAAAGAAACACCCGCTTCAAGTGATCTTAGTCAAACAAACGTTGAAATGAATCCCGCCGAATCAAATAATCCTTTGACCATCTCATCATCACAAAATCCGCAAGAGGAAAACCAAGGAGAATATCTTACCTTTGGAATGTCTCACGAAGAAATAGCTGAAATGCTCCAAAATCCGGAGAACCATAAAATCATCAACATCATGATGAGACTTAACCCTTCGTTATACATTCTTGAGCTAGCAAAACAAGGGGCCAAGTTACCTTTGGATTTCGATGTGAGTACCATAGTGGAGACATCTTTTCCTCCAATCTCATCCACCATTCCCATCTCATCTACACCCCCATCCCAAAATATCACTCAAAACATTCTGCAAATCACGACATCTTTTGCTCCAACCCAACCCAATGTTAACAAGGGAAATGCATTTCTCAATGCTATTCAAGCACACCCCCTTGTTAATAATCAAAACTTGGATGCGAGTACCACATTGGAACAAAACATATTCGAAAACCCATTACATAAGAATTTTCCCCTCACTTTCCATCACGATCCATCATCATCATTTTTTCATGCAACACCTCAAAATCCTCTCCTCACAAATTCACAAGGAGAGGGAGATATGTTCGGACCAGGGGGCACATTTGACACTACAACATTTTCGAAAGAGCTTGCATTTCCACTTCTTCCACCATTGTCATTATCATCCACACCACTCCTTGGTTTAGGGCTTCCCCCTGTACCGAGTATCAATCAAACCACTATCCCAAATACCCATCAAAGCATTATGCCAAACGCTCCAAATTTGTCGTTGATATCACAACAACAGACGAAAAATGCACAAGCAATTGCAACATCATCAAGCACCCCCTTAACATCACAAAACATGGTCTCCCAAGGACCAACCACATCAATAGCACCATCCATCACTCAAAACACCACCTTCACAAACGCCATTATGAATCCAACACCACCCCCACCACCACCAACTTCCACCACATCAAGCCAACACAACGCAGCATTGCAAGCTGCTTTCCATAGAGGATTCCAACAAGTGTAAAAACAAAAATCCGCACAACTAGCCACGCAGCAAGCCGCTCAAGCTGCACAAGCCACATTACAAGTGCAACAAGCCGCACAAGCCCAAGCTTTATTGCAACAACAAGCCTCGCAAGCATTGCAAGCACAAAAAGTTGCTTAAGCACAAGCTCTATTACAACAAAAAGCAGCACAAGCATAAGCCCAAGCACAAGCTCAAACTCAGGAAAATGCTCAATATCAAGCACAACATGCACAACAAACAACCACAACTTCTTGCACAAAGACAAGCAACGCAATTGCAAGTATATCAGCAAGCAATTAAGCAATATCAAGAGCAGCAAGAAGCAGTTGAATTGGCAACCCAACAACAAGCATTGTTAGAACAACAGCAAGCACAACAACAAGCGTTGTTGGAACAGCAATAAGCACAACAGCAAGCACAAATCTTAGCGCAACAACAACAAGATCAACAACATGCATTGTTCATACAGCAACAGGTAGAAGCCTACCTAGCTCGACAGAACATACATATACCATCGAACAACACACCGACCAACCCACCCATGCAACCCACAATTGAAACACCCCAAAACACTTTCATCCCACCCCCTGATCTGCAAAATGATGTAACGACACAAATCAGGTTGCTCTCGCAACAAGTGCTCGACCTTCAATCAGGGCGAACAACCAAAACACCAAGAAACTTGTATCCCTATCCATTTGATAAGAGCTTAGTAATGAAACCATTCCCCAAGGGATTTGAGATCCCCAAATTTGTCAAATATCGAGGGATGGGAAACCTTGAAGATCACATCAGGGAATTCCAGGTACATTGCATGGAAGTCGCATACGATGATACTTATTTAATGCGACTATTTCCTAGGAGCTTTTCAGTCCACGCTATGGAATGGTTTTCTCGCCTACCTTCAGGCATTAGAACATTCCAAGAAATTATGGACACATTCATTAAAAATTATGCATGCAACATTGCAATGGATGTTAGTCTAGAAGAACTCTCGGCTCTGAAATAAGGAAAGGGTGAATCATTTGCCTCATTCCTACAACGATGGCGATCCAAGGCCAATTGAAGCAAGTGGACCATGCCAGAAGAACAACAAGTTTGCACCATCATAGCCAACCTTGAAGGCCGCTTGGCTTTTCATCTCAAGGTTCAGGGCATCACCACATATGATTAGTTGATCCCTAAGGCGCTCAACATCGAAAGAGCCCTTATGACTCAACCCGCGGAATCAACATCATACCCCGAACAACAAAACAACCACCCACCATCCAATTACAATGATAAACCTCGCACGTGAGCAAGAAACAAAAACATTACTAATGATGGTGTCGTTGATGCCAAGGTGGTCATTAGTGCTCCTCACCAACACACACCTGCACCACAAATCCAAACACAACACCAAAACACTCATCACACAACACATCAACCAAACAACAATCCAATAATCAATAATCTCAATGAGCAAAGAGGACCACCTCAACGCAAGAGTTATCCCAAGCGAAAATACACCACTTTGGGGGAACCACTTGAGGAGATAATGAAAAAGTTGATAAACGAGAAACTCATCAAGCCTCCTACATTTGAGAATTACCAAGAACCGGATGTGAAACCTCCTTGGTATAATGAAAATCAACTTTGCGAATTCCATAAAATCAAAGGCCATACCACAAACAGTTGCATGAGACTAAAAAACATCATCCAAGATCTCATCAATAAAAGAATCATAAACGTGGAACAACCTACAAGAAATCAAGATCTTAAGATATATACGAATCCAATGCCGAATCATGGCAACAAAGGCAATAAAAATGATAAAGGGAAAGGCACCCACTCAAACGTAAATCATGTGTATGAAACAGTCGTCGCCTCCCTAAATGAAAACTGCATGGTCATTACTATCAAAGGCGCCTATGCCGAATATTGTGGAGTCACCACAAGAGGCGGCAAAGTAACCATCGTAGGGTCATCCCAGCCAAATAAAGTCCCTACATCTAGATCTGTTCCTAATGGCTATAATGTCCTAGATCAACTCAAGAGAACACCAGCGCAAATCTCCATTATGGAGTTGCTAAAAATCTCATCTGCCCATAGGAAAATCCTTGAAGAAGCGTTGGCCTCATCTACTGTCCCCGCCGATCTCGATGCGGAGCAATTCCAAGCTATAGTCGGAAATATCATTATGCCTAATCTCCTTACATTCTCTGACCAGGATTTCCCCGCTCAACCATCTCACAACCGTGCACTTTACTTGGAAGCCATAGTACATAAGAGCAAAATCAAAAGGGTCTTGGTGGATGGAGGTGCGGGTTTGAATATTTGTTCTCTCAGCCTCATCAAGCTTAGTAATGAAACCATTCCCCAAGGGATTTGAGATCCCCAAATTTGTCAAATATCGAGGGATGGGAAACCTTGAAGATCACATCATGGAATTACCAATGGATGACAGAAGCAAGGGTCTGCAAATGATGCTTGCAATGGGCTACGACAGAAATCAAGGACTTGGACAAAATGACAATGGGATCATAATACCTATCATGCCAAAGACGCAACTGATAACAAATCTTGGCCTTGGATGTACCCCTCCGAGTATAACCATACGTGGTTGAAGTCCTCCGGTTAGAACGGTTAATATTCCTCCTTAGCCAACCGCGACAAACCGCGACAAAAGTATGCTTACCAATATCCACAGGTAGAGACATACATAACTTTATAACTGACATTTATAATAGTAGCGATGACGAGGATAATATCCACAGGTAGAGACATACATAACTTTATAACTGACATTTATAATAGTAGCGATGACGAGGATACCATGACCAATCTACCTAGGCTATTTGAAGATACCACTCTTTGCATGATTAGTACCCTATCCTTTGAACCAGACCAACAAAATCATGAGATCCGCTTAGTATATCCCCAACTCATTGACTATGACCAACGAGGACCACCGGTTCTTGATACATTAAAAAACGATGAGGCACTCTCAGAATTCATGGGATTGCGGGATAACATTCTAGATGGGGACCATAAAGCAGGGTTCATAATAGAGTTGGACACACATGCCTATTATGGGGAAAGGATTGAATCCTTTAGTCGCAAAAGTGAGCAATTAAGAACAATATCCAAGTCCTTGAGTGAAAACCACACTGTGGCACTCTCTGACAAGAAAAAAGTAAAAAGAAAGGACGTATCCAATGGTGAAAACCTCTCTGAGGCACCTGAGGATGGGAGATTCAATCTTCCTTTAAGAGCTATTCATCAGGAAAAGTCAACAGTCTTAGCCAAAAAATGTAATTTAGTCAACCTAGGAATAGAGACAACCCCACATATCACATTCTACGCAGAATCACTACTATCAGAAGAGCAAGAGCTCCTAGCAGCATTCCTAAGGGAAAGACAAATAAACTTTGCATGGAGTTATGTTGATATGCCAAGGCTTGATCTAGAGACTGTGGTTCATCACTTAGCAGTGTATCCAAAAGCAAAGCTTGTCAAACAAAAGCTTCAAAAAATGCATCCTCAGATCACCCTACTAGTCAAAATGGAGCTAAAAAAGCTATTAGACGCGGGATTCATCCGACCGATAGACTATCCAGAATGGGTATCAAACTTGGTACCTTTTTTCAAAACCCGATGGAAATATCAGAATCTACACAGACTTCATAGATTTGAACAAGGCATGTCCAAAAGATGACTTCTTGCTTCCCAACATCGACATGATAGTAGACATGAGAGCAGGACATGAGATGTTGTCGCTAATGGATGGATTCTCAGGGTACAATCAGATCATGATAGCTAAGGAGGACCAACATAAAACAACTTTCACTTGCCCATGGGGGACCTATTTTTGGAACATGATGCCATTTGGCTTAAAGAACGCAGGAGCAACATACCAAAGGGCCATGACATTGATATTCCATGACATGATCCATAAGACGGTTGAAGACTATGTTGACGATATTCTAGCTAAATCAAGAAAGAGAAAAGATCACATAGCAACCCTAGGTGCCATCTTTGATAGACTGGAAGAGTACAAAGTCAGACTAAACCCAAAGAAGTGTGTCTTCGGCATACAATCGGGAAAGCTCCTGGGATACATAGTGTCAATAAGGGGCATCGAGGTGGATCCAACAAAATTAAAAACAATCCTCGAGATGGAGGCACCAAAAACATTAAAGCAACTAAAAGGCCTACAAGGCAGACTCCAATCCATCTGACGGTTCATAGCACAACTGGCAGACAAACAAAACCCATATTCTCACCTACTCCACAAGGGAGTAGCATACAAATGGGATACCAAGTGTGAAGAGGCATTCAACAAAATCAAGGAATACCTACTGACACCACCAGTCTTAATGCCACCAATCCCAAGAAAACCATTGATTCTATACGTGTCAGCAACAGCAGCAGCCCTTGGAGCTCTTCTAGCTCAACATGACTAAAATGGAACGGAAAGGGCCATATATTATATCAGTAGGACAATGGTTGGTCATGAGCTAAACTATTCATTCATCGAGAAAGCATGCCTCGCAATAGTGTTTGCATCACAAAAATTTAGACATTACATGTTGGCACATAAAATAAAACTCATCGCCAAAATTGATCCTCTCAAGTATCTACTATCAAAGGCAATGCTCACTGGCAGAATGGCTAAATGGGTGATGATATTGTCAGAATACGACATCGAATATGTGGAGAGGAAAGCAATCAAGGGCCAAGGCATCGCAAACCAACTGGCAGAAGCACTATCTATTCTGAGAATACTCTTATCTCAGAATTTCCATATGAATCCATTTTTAATCTCAACGTAGCTAACCATTGGAAACTGTACTTTGATGGCTCATACACGCAGCATGGATCAGGAGCTAGTGTTTTCTTCATCACCCCACAAGGGGACTGCATACCAAGGTCCTACAAACTGGCATTTCCCTGCACCAATAACATTGCAGAATATGAGGCTTTGACCATAGGTCTCATAATAGCAGTGCAGTGGAACATCATAGCTCTCAAAGTGTACAGAGACTCCCAATTGATCATAAATCAGGTGAACGATGAATACCAGACCAAGGACGACAAGCTCACTCCATACAAGAAATTGGTGGAGACTCTCAAAGAATCCTTCATCGAAGTTACATTTGAGCAGATACCTAGAGCCAACAATAGAGCAGCAGACGCCATGGCAACAATTGGGTCCCTACTGGACATCCCCAACAATGTTCCAAAATATGAATTCCTGATTGAGCAGCTTCTCGTGCTTGCATTCGAGGTACCAGAATCAGAATATGTGTGCAGAATCGTTGGTCCCGATGATCCTTGGTATCATGACATTTACACATACCTTTGAATAGGAGTCATACCCACCGACCTACCATCAAACCTAAAACGAACCTTTGTCAAAAAGGCATCCAGATTTGTCATCCTAGGAGATACCCTATATCGTAGGAGCATAGAAGGAACCCTACTACGCTGCTTAAACACTGAGGAGGCATTGACTACTCTAACTGAAGTACATAACGGTATCTGTGGTTCACACTCAAGTGGAATGACCATAGCCAAGAAACTGCTGAGGATGGGGTATTATTGGCCCACAATGGAAAGAGAGGCACATGACTATGCTAGAAGGTGTCTATAATGTCAGTAGCATGGGGACCTCATCCATGCTCCAGCTCAAGAGCTTCATCCTATCGTAACACATGGCCCTTTTCGCAATGGGGACTCAATCTCATTGGGAAAATCACACCCACCTCATCTAACAGCCACAAATTCATCATAACCGCAACAGAGTACTTTACTAAGTGGGCGGAAGCCATACCCATGACGTACATAACTGGGAAGCAGATTTCAAAGTTCATCTTGAACTATCTCATTTGTCGCTATGGTGTTCCACAAGCCATTATCTCATATAATGGGACACCATTCAAAAATCAAGAAGTCTATGACTTAGGTGAGAAATTCAAAATCTAACATCGCTTCTCCACCCCGTACTATCCCCAAGGCAATGGCCAAGTAGAAGCTACAAACAAAACCATTCTGAAAACCCTCAAGAAAAAAGTCAATGACGCAGGTCGTGACTGGCACCTACAGTTTAATCCCGCCCTCTGGGCCTACCGAACTAGTATCTGCACACCCACCGGTGCCACCCCATTTTCCATGGTCTACGGATCAGAATCAGTACTCCCCATTAAGATCGAGCTCCCATCCCTCAGGATATCATTGCAAAACCTCATCACAGATGAAGAGTACTGAGTATCAAGATTGAATGAGCTAGAGCTACTAGATGAGCGACGGATAGATGCTTTGAATCATTTAAAAGTCTATCAAAATAGACTCAAAAGGAGCTGCAATAAGAAAATCAGAAGCAGCACTTTCCAAGTCGGAGAACTGGTGTTAAAAGAAAATTAGAAGAATGTCCCAAACCCAAGCAGCAAAGGCAAATTCGAACCCAATTGGCTAGGACCGTTCGTCATAACAGCAAGTTACAAATCAGGGGCATATCAGCTATCAACACCCGAAGGGGAACCTCTGCAAGAGCCCATGAATAACTCTCATCTCAAAAAGTTTTATGCCTAAATTTTTCAAGGTATAGAACCAAAAAATACAAAAAAATCAAAAAATATCCGAAAAAAATGGTTACTTCGGCAAAAACCTGGCAAACAGGCATCTTGGTAACAACAAAAACATCAAAAAAGCATAAAATCCAAAAAAAATAGAAAAAGGATCAAAAAATAGTAAAGAGAAAAAATTGTCCTCTAGTGAAAACCACTTCGGTGGCACTTTGGACAAGTACCTTGGTGAAAACCTGGCAAGCATACGCCTTGTGTAAATAAGCACTTTCCATCCATCGGGATCTTTACGGCTTGTTCTGTAGCATCCATCCATTTCGCTTCCATCATCCATTGCATTCAAATCTCCATCCATCACTCATCCACTCTTATTCGTACCATAGCTTGGTCCTGTTTTCGTATCATGATCCCTCCTAGAACTACTTGGCTCATCCTTAAGGTCAGTTTGTCATGCCTTTATCGGAGTAGTCTATTGCATCACATTGGGGGCATGTTCTTATCGGATCGGATTCGTGTATGATCTTAAAGTCCTCAAATCAAAAAATCAAAAAACATCAGAAAATCCAAAAAACATTCAAAACATATAAAAATCTCAAAACAGGTTAAAAAGTCAATCAAAAAGTCAAAAATAGAGTCGTCTTGTCGAACTACGTCGTCTCTAAGCTTGAACATAGGAAAGGTTGATCTTTGATCATCCCCCGAGACACTTAGGTCAGTCCTTTAGGATTCTATCATAATAAGCTGACATTTCATCATGTATATCGTCATATGTAAATCAGTCAAGTCGTCAGTCGAACTACGTGGTCTCTGCGTGTATAATGTAGGTAAGGCTAATCTGTTGATTAGCCCCCAAGGCCCCTAGGATAGGTCTTTAGGTTAGTCTCTTGGTCAAAATCTCAAAAAACCCCAAAACATTGGAAAATCGAAAATCAAAACATTTGAAAATCTTAAAAAATACCAAAAACAGCCTCAAAACATTGCAAAACATCAAAAACATCCAAATATTTGAAAAAATCCATCTGTCTCATCTCGCTTGCACCCACAATAAACACCACCCATAATAAACTAATCGTCATCCTCAACCTTTGTTGAAACAGTTAGAAACAAGTCTAGCAGGTTAAAAGTGAAAACTCAAAAATGTCAAATCTCAAGTCTAAGTACATAAACAAGTTGGTCAATTCTTTGTGTCGATAGTCCATCATCCAGACAGTCGCATATCAATCATCTGATAACATCATGACCTAGGATGTATCCTTCCTACAAGGGGGCATTATTTATCAGAAAGAGCACTTTGGATAAACGAAATGACGTGCCGCCATCCACTAACATGTCCTAGGATGTATCCTTCCTACAATGGGCATTATCTTTTGGCAATAGTTTCAGTTCTTATCCTTAAAAACACATTCCCTTTTGGTTAGCGGTATTGAAGAACATCAACTTATTTGTGTGCTTTATCTTTGTCTCTTGACTTATCTTATTACGCTCAGTCCAAGGACCTCTCGATGATATCCGAACGAAGGATTTAGAGAGATAGGAATGGGGCAACGATCATTATCTTTTTGTTTGCTATGCTTGTTGGATGTTCTTGTAATATAACCTCTGCGAATACTTGCTTTGTTTGGTATGTATGGAGGAGGTCTAAGGCAACTTGTTGACTATTGCATTGATAGGTTTACCTTTCTGTGTTTTGGTCTGAGATGTTTGAAACTTTTGAAGTACATCCTAGCAAGGTTTTTGTATGTCAGGTGTGAGCAAGAATACTCCTATCTGCTTGTCAAGTCAAAGTCCATCTCACTAGGTACAATGCCATCCTGGTTTTTCTATACCCTAATGCATCGTACCACATGTGTTATCAAAAAATAAGAAAATTTGGCCCTTTGAAAATCCCAATTCCTCAGCAAGTAATCATCATCATCATCAATTGCATTTGCATCATCTTGTGCTTTGTTGAAATGACTTCTTCTTTCCTTGCCAACTGCACTAACAAGGTACTATGACAGCTGATCATCATCGTCATCGATCCTGCATCCACAAATCATTAGCATATCATATAGGAAATACATGCATTACATTTCCATTATCATATAAACATGTTACCATAAGCATCCATCGCATTCATTCCTTGCATCGCATTTCCATTATCATTAGGTATATAAGCATTTAATTCATTTGCATACATACTCGCATAACATCATGGCGTCATCTCACCACATTACATTCATATTACATTACACATCATCATGTCACTTTGCATTAACATATCATTGCATCCTATTAAATACATCACATACGTTACATCATCATTCAAATGTTTAGGATAATAGCATTTGTTATTCTAAGCATCGCATAAAACCATCTCATTTGCATCAAATCACGACCATCGCATTTACATCATCCATGAATAGCATCATAAATCATTCATTACACAAATCATTCCACATAAGCATAAATAGTCCATCACATACAAAGCGCACATCCATCCATAATCCATTCATACATAAGCATAATTCACATAACATTTCACGTATATAACATATCATTTTGCATCACATTCCACATCATGTATCACATCACCATTTGCATCAACATAAATATATCATCATATAGAAAGCATCATTACGCATCACATAAATACATCTGCATATCATAGGTTAACATAATATAGACATGTTAGTCATAATCAATGCATACATCATCAAAAATAAATGCATCCATAAAAGCATCATTGCACAGCATATAGAATTAAAATCATCCAGGCATAAATAAGGAGTACACATTGCATCACATCAAAATCGTCATCGGCTCATTTATATCATCAATAACGCAACCGTCATAGTACAAATAATAAATCGAATCACTATACATATATGTCAATCAGTACAAAAGGCCCATCGGGCTATCAAAAATGAGCCCATAAGGCACAAAAAGTATCAAATCATCCTGATCAAGCTTTGTCCCTGTGGATGCTACCCTCGCCCTTGTCACTATGACCCTCTGCCTGTCTATGGCTAGCCCGCTCTGAATACTATGGGACTCGCTCTACTCTGGGGACGACCTCGTGATAAAACCGCCGATAATACTCTGCCTCTCGGATGGCATCCCTATAGGAACGAACTGACACTATACCCTAGGAGGAGGAGGCTATCATGCTCTCTATCTACTATCTCCGGCCTAGCTCAGTAGCTGCCTGTAGCTCTGCAGCTTGTCTCTGTTGTATGGCCTAATCCCTCTCGGCTCTAAGCTGCTCTCTCTCACCCCTCACCTAATCTCTCTCAGCTATCATGGCCTAGACCTGGGCCTGCAGCTGTGCAATCAGAGTGTCACGTGCATCCGCCTAGCCCGCTAGCTGCACTCGAGGCTGATCCTCACCTCGTGGTGGCTCCTACTACTAGTCCTGCATATGCACGTCTCCATGCCCTGGCTAGACTAGAGGCACAACTGGTTGATCCTGTCGAATCTCAGCTCTTCGTCCTCGTCCTCTCCCTCTGCCTCTGACTCTCCGTGGATCCAGAACTACACCTCGAATCGTCAGCCGAAGCAGAGGCCGGAACCAATCTTTGTAGGCCTGGGTAGTGCCTGGATCTACAAGCCCCTGATCATAAGTCCATGGTCGAGCTACCAACAGCCTAAAGCTGTCGACCGCCTTCGAAGCAGGAATATACCCCCCATGATACCTGTGTCATGGAGTGGGCAAAGACAACCACGTAGTCATCATTTGGTCGATCCTGGAGCTCTCTAAACTGACATTGCACGCACCCGGGCAAATACCTCTCAATAATAGTATGCTCTCACCCTTGCATGTACTAGTCCTAGTGGCAATAGAACATCTGATTGGCATCGTCAGCCCATCCGGGCTGACCAAGGTATGGTCGCCAGGTGAAAACCTGCATCTCATCCAAGACTCTCCTCCAATAGGAGATCCCGTGCTCGCTGGTGTGTGTGAAGGACACACCGCCTCTGTATTGTGCCATGAAGGGATCGTCTGGAAACATTGAAACTGAAACAACGCGCGACTGAAGCACAGCAATGTGCTCCCATGCCCAAACATGAAGTAGAGTCACCCCTGCTCCCAGCGCTCTGTCGTCCATATAGACGTACTCATGGAGGTCTCTGTAAAGTGAGGTGAGAAGAACATGCCCCCATGCAAAACAAACTGGTTTGTCTCACACCATCTGCTCCCAGCAATACCTCCAACCGGGACTGAAGTATCACCCTCACCTATCAGGGGCAACAAGGCCAGAAATAATGGTTGCAATCACCCAGCGGTAGGGAGATGCTAGGATCCTGTATCACTCAAGCTCTATCTACCCCTCACAGAAGACAATCTCGTCAATAGCAAGGACTCGGAAGCAGGCCTCATGCCCCTCGTCCATGTCGAAGATCACCCTGCAACCGTGAATAGGCAATCGCAAAATCCGCCAAACGTCCTCTAGAGTGATGGTGGCCTCACTAGTGGGAAGATGGAACGAAGATGTCTCGATGTGCCATCTTTCTCGGCTAGCGCTGACAACATCCCTAAGTGAGTGTGAATGGGTGCCGCATACGCAATGTGCCACAACCCCGCAATCCGGAGTCGATCTTGGTCCCTGTCGCTCAGGTCTCACAGATAGCTAGCCAAGTCTCGCGACTTGTGCTCCCGAGAGTAGAGCTCCCTCGCCACATCATGCATCAAGGAAGGTCACCATGTTAAAAAATTTGAAAAATTCTTCATCGAGCGTTCAAAAAACTTCCCCAGCAGTGCAACCCGTGAAGGCGTCGCAGTTTGATTTTAAACAAACTCTGACCCTAGGGCTAAAAAGAGCAAAATTGCACTGCCACGGTGCAATTTCCCTCCCAGCAACGCACTTTGAGCCAAATTGAGACCTCCGTGTGGCACTTTCCAAACTACCTCGCCAGCCCCAAGCTCAGCGTCAGAGTTTCTAAACTCCAAACTACACTGCGGCGGCACTATATCACACCAAGCAGGACAGTTTGACTTCTGAGCGGCGCTATATAGCACCGCTGCAGACGGACCGACTCTTTCAAACATTAATTGAAGTAATAAATGAAAGACGAAGCTCAGGTAAGGACCACTTACCAGTGCCCCGATGCCAGGTGGCCGCTGGTATGTCCGAACTCTATCCGAAATGTGAAGGGAAAGCTGTCATTTTGCCATATCGTCAGGAGGTCTAAGCTCAAATCTCGAGATTACTACTGGAGGTGTTTGAAAATGACTTGAAAGTGACCCCTCGAGCCCCTTTTAAAGCCTAAAAATTAGGGTTTTTTCACCCTAATTGGTTTTCTTGCTAAGGTTTTGGACCCCCGAACCTGTTTTTGTCTGGTCGAGGCTTGTTTTTTATCGTTTTATTGCGTTTAGACACATTTTTAGCCTCCCGGAGCCCTTTCGGACCTATTGGGTACTTTGTCCTCTTTTTTTGCAAGATCACCCAAAAATTGAAATTTTTGTCCAATCTCTCGAGGGGGCATTATAATGGCATGTTTGCTCTCGCCATGCAGCAGTGGAGCAAGTTTTTAAGTAACGAAATTCTTGGCTTTAATCGAGACCGTTTATTCTTTGAACCAACACAACAAGTGCATTGCTTCAAAGAGGGGCAAAATGTAGACACAAAATATATTGATTGACATTGTGCACTTAATCCTAACCTACTGACATCGTTTCTTCCTGAATCATCCCTCAGCCTAACCATTTAATCAAATCTCCTTATCTGATTAAATTCATCAATATTTCTTTCTTAATTGAATAAATCATTTTATCTAATTAAGTCAATTTCTTTGTTAATTAAATCAATCCATCTGATCTAATTATCCCTATTTAATTAAATAATTAATTTTATTTGATTAAATCTCTAAAGTCTATCCATTAAATTAAATAAATTAAAACATTATTTGATTTAATCTAACACCATTTCTTTTAATTAAATAAATCAAAATCCTTATTTAATCAATCTCTTATCATATTCCTCTCTTATTTGATTTAAATAAATCCATAAATTTGAGTCAAATAGGTCACATCATCTAACCTCTCATTAAATTAATTAACCCTTGATTAATTTAATCTCATCTCATGTCCCATCCTCTAGATAATGCAAGTTGCACATGAAAATAGATTTAATTCATTTATTAAATCTCTATTTTCCTCACAAGGCATCTTTTGGAATATTCTCTCAATTTGAATTCAAAAATTCCAAGTCAACATGTACATCCAACAAGGCAATAACTCCATCTTATATGTCCTTTGCCTTTAGCCAAGTGGCATTTATTGCATTTTTCCCTTCCCTCTTACAAATCATTTCAACAAATTTGAAATTCAAAAATATGCATTTATTAACACAATCCCCAAATCTTGCACATCCTTCATCCATTTATAGATTGACAAGTGGCATCATACTATTGGATGAATGTTAGTCCCACATTGATCAAATTTGGACATTCATCCATCTTGGCATTCTATAAATAAAGAGGTCATATCCTCATTTGATCATCCATAAATTATGCAAAGTTATTATGCTAAAATATTTAGCCATTTCCATCCATCAATTTTGAGTTCTTAGCTAGGTTTTTTGCAGATTTTAGCTTGGAGCTCTCATTCTTCACCATCAAAGTGGATCAATCTCTATCAACATATCAAGCTTGCATCTTAGGAATTGGGAAAGGGCCAATTTTCACATCAAATTGGCACCAATTCCCCCATGGGAACATGAGTTTGCACATTTGAATTAGGATTCAATCTTTGTTTTGTCATTTCCATTGTGTTCTTCACTATTTTCTTCCTAATTTGAGTGTTGTAAATCGATTTCATGGGGAATCCTTGTTTTAGCTTGCAATTTCTTGTTTAACTTGTTTATTCATGTTGTTTTGCAGGTACTAGGAAAAGGGTTCGCATAGTTCTATATTCATGGTTTATTATATGTATAAATCATATTGATAATAGGATCAAAAAATAAATCATGAGAAGGCATCACCATGTCCATACTTCCTTATGGGCACTAGGTTTATAAAAATAACCATTGAAAGCAAATGTTAAGTTCATAAAATTGGTGTAAAGAAAACAAAGTGAATCCAACTATTGGAATACCATCATAATTATATAAAAAAAATTCACTAAGGCTCATAATGTGATAATATAAGGAATAAAAATGTGTAACATCATCACTAACTTCCACTTGAATAGCTAAAGATGTCTCACCATAAGGTATGACATCATCATGGGATGAATGAGTTAAACAAAAATGAGACATAGAAGAATGATCATCATGCATCGCATTGTCATGCATGAGAGGGTATATGTTATCCAAAAGACATGACTTTGAGGATGCAAAACTATCGTGACATGTAGAAGGAATATCATAAGATGGTGCAACAATGTCATGAGTAGGTGAAGCAAGTGTATCCTCATCGCATTATGAGCCATTAATAGCAATGGAGGAAATAAGTGTATCATGAATATCCTTCACAATAGATGTATCATGAGTCAAATCTAATGAAAGAGAGGTGTTGAAAGGTAACATATGAATTAGACTCTAATGCATTATTATCACTATTCATAGAATTAGAAAACATGTGAGAATCATGTATGGGTGTAGTAAGGGTATCCAACATGGAAGGAAAAGTAATGATCATATGATGGTACAATTCTTCCATAGATAATTTGATCCAATTTGCATGATGATTTACATCATGAATGAATCAAGAATAGATGGATTACATGTCAAAAAAATTATAGATTTCAAAATTAGTGAGGGGCATGAATAGATGCCAAGGATAGAGAACCATGATAATCCATAATATATAAAAGATTCTAAGAGGATGATGAGTAGGGTTCACAAAAGTATTCAATAAAGGCTCAAAAATTTAATAGATGTTTGTAAATGGTATAAAAGTGAAGATTTGATTTATATCAAAAATCAATTCTAAATCATATCTAAAACACATGTAAAATATAAATCCTACAACCAATAAGAGTGGGTAGGATGGGTGAAAGATAGAATATGTAAATAAGCATACCAAACCTTAGAATAAGGATGTATCAATAAATCCCAAGAGTGAAAGATGGATCATATTTAGAAATAAGAAAAATTAGAGAATTACAAATTTAAACCCTAATATTTATGAGAACTCGTAGGGGGAAACTAGGTCATATAAGAGAGGATGACCTGACTTGGAATATAAAGAAAATAAACTATCCAACACTAATACTATAACATGCATATACAAAGATGGAGCAGATGCAGGCGAAGAGCAGGAAAGGGAGTGGGGGGCGTGGTTCGAATTTTGCAGAGGGTGATGGCGAAGGTGGAGAGGATGACGATGAGGATTGGGTAGTTCTGGATATTGTGCTACTCTTTGCATGCTTTCATGAAGTTGATGTTGGTTTGGGGATGCTCGCGGTTGGAGTTGAAGCAAAGGTTGTTTTTGGGGTCACAGAAACTGTGGTGTATGCTCCTGTGGCTTTCGACCTTCAGGCAACTCCTCTTCTAGCGGTGTTTTCTCTTGGGCCTAAAGTTGAGGGCTTGGTCTCGACTTTTTTTGAGACTGGGTCCTCTGTTTATTTAGTGAGATCTTTCCCTCTTGGTCGCTTCTTGGTCCGATTCCCATTGGTCTTTGGTGTTGGTGGTAGCCTTGTTTTATCTTGGATGGTGGTTGCTGATGACTCTATGGGTGCCCGTGTTGGCTTGTTTTTCCTCAAGGGTGATGTTTGTTTTTTGGGCCAGTTGTGGCTGTTAGAGATCCCCTAGTAGTTGTTTTATTTTCCTCAGGGGTTTTGTTTTAGAGTTTGGGGTGGGTTGATGCCTTTTTCCTTCGGTGCAGTATCTATGCAGTTCATCTGGCTGTCTGAGGTGGCAAGGGGTGTTCTGGGTCTCAAGAGGGAGTGGCTTATTATTTTTATTGCTACTAAGACTGAGGTGGAGTGGTGGTTTTCCCTCCCTATTGCTGCTATGGGTGTCTGCTTGGTGTTTGAAGGTGTCCCCCCTAGTCTCTCTTATGTTGTGATGGAGTTGCAAAATGACCACGTGGTCTTGTTCCCCCTAAATTCTGTGATGATTTTGCTACTGATGGGGGTTGTTTTTCTCTTGAAGGATGCTAGTTGTGTTGCTCATTTGGAGCTTCTTTTGATGACTAGGCTACACCCAGAGTTTGTTTTATTATTTGGGTTATGTCTTATCAAGACCCAGATGTTCTTGGAGTTGAAGGCAGATTATATTGCCCTTATTTAATATGTTGTTGTTGGTTGGGCTATGTATAAAGTTATTTATGTTGCCCTAGATGAACTTGAGGTATAAGGGAGCCCTTTTTCCTATTTCAAATATTCATTCTAAGATCTTCTTGAAGTTCCTAAAGGTTGGGCTGCCAAAGGATGTGGTGGTTTACCTTTCTACTGGAGTGTTGGCTTTCTCTTAGGTTATAGGGTCAATATCTTCTATTGAGGTGGAGACTACTCCTATAGAGGTGGAGACCTCTTCTTTTGAGGTGGAGATAGTTGTTGTGGATGTGATGGGAAGCCCTCTTTTTTGGCATACTCTTTTGTTTTTTCTTAGGCGAAATCCACTCCTATTGAGGTGGAGTTTGAGGTTGTTGGAGATTTGTCTTTGGTGGAAAGGGTGCTCATGTCTTCCTCTCTAATAGAGGGGATCTCTCTCCTTTAGAGGTGGAGATTGAGTTGGTTTGTTTAGCTAGAAGATGTTTCAAGGGGATTCTTCCTACCTTGCATTCAATCATCCATTTCAACTCTCTTATTGAGGTAGGGAGTTTGGCTGGACTAAACATTCTCAAAGGGAGCTCTTATTGCCCTCTTTCTCATATGATATCCTTTGAAGAACCAGTTCAGGCGATGTGGATGGTACATGTCATCATGGTGTTGCTTTCTCTTGGCTCAGTGATGGATGTTCTGAGCGGTTGGTTGTAGCAAGCTGTGTAGTTTCTTGGCTAACTCAAGCAATGTTTGTGTGTAGTTTAGGATTCAAGGTCCCTATAAAAACCTGGTTGTAGAGGGTTTAAGGTTCTCTTAAAAACCTATTCTTTGCAGCATGATTAGTCTAGTCTATTTGTTGATGGTTGTTATTGTTAAGTTGTTGTTTGTCTATGATTTATTTGTTTGCAGCAAGCTTTCGGGTCCCTTCAAAACTTGTTCTAAAAGGGTTTTGGGTCCCTTCAAAACCTATTTGTGAAGGGTTTCGGGTCCCTCTAAAACCTATTTTTCCCCTCTAATCAAAACATGCATATACATAAGAATAATTAACCTAGATTAATAACATTTGTGAGATTTATAATTGAATAATCAATATTATTTGATGAAATTAAATGAGGTCAATGTCATTTATCTCTAGGAAATATGAATGTTTAATGTTTGTTGATGCACTAAAATCTAGATGTCTTGGGATCATAAATGTGATATTTCTCTTGAGTTCTTAATAGTCCATCAACTCTATAAGGGGTCAAGTTCATGGATTTGGGTTAGATAAGCTACAAATTTGACTTCTAGCCATAATTTTGATTTGGTAATGAATGTGCGCCCTCATTTCCTACTTCGCATACTCCATTGTTGTATACTTAACAATCTAGACAAATTATATTTAAGAATATGTTTAGAGGGTTGTCAAATTTCTAGGAGACAAGTTCTCCTAGGTCAACCCCCCAAAAAGGCCAACTCTATGCTCATGTAAAAGATTGAGGGCATACTTCAATCATGCAAATTGTCTATAGTTTATGTAGATTTGAGTTCTTTTTAGTGCACCAATGGATCTTTTACTAGGGGTGGAGGGCCTAGCTCGATTGGATAAAGCATCTTGTTGTATGAAAGAGGTCACAAAGTCTAGTCTCCCCCCAAACCCGTGGTACTAGAGGGCGTGTCGCGCTAGCAATTACATGAAAAAAATTTACTAGGCACACTGCAGTTTATAGGGGGACGGATACCCGATTGATTCCTACAATCTAAAAAAAATGGATCTTTTACTATCATTTTCCTTTCATAAATGTGAATGAGTTTTCCTTGATATTCCTTGATGATAGATAAATTCAATTAAATTCCTTTAAATATAGTAGATAGCAATAAATCATGCAAGCATATATTTAACCAACTCTAAGTGAGAAGGAATAGGTTGGAGTCAAGAAATTTTTGAATTCTAAAATTTAAAGGGTTAAATTTGCAAGTGAAAGATCAACCTCACACCCACATAAGTAATTTGAGACATGGGAATGGAAAAATTAAGGTGGATATCAAATGTATGGGGATGGGTACATGGAGGCACAATAAATGCATAATCTAGATGAATATATCAAAATGCATGTATACATGGATAAGGTGGAAAATTATGTGGGAATGTGTGTAAGGATTGAATAATGACATGGGAAAGGAGCTCAAGATCACATTAGATTGCACATTTTATCAATATATAAATGTACTAATCCAATTTCTCAAAATGGGCACAAAACCAAACAGGAATTGTTATGGGTATGTGATGTAATAATAATTATGGGTCCCAAAAAAGGATGCCTTAAATCATGTAGCCTTCAAAGTTAACACAATGAAATCAAACACAAATGATAAAAATACAATGAAATGACATGATACAAATTCTTATACAATATTCGGGACCATTTACAAAGATCTACAAAGGAAAATCAACAACATAATTAACTTAATATAGAGAACATAGTGACATAATGTATTCTCTCAAGCTTAGCTCTACAAAAACCATTTATGATGACTAAATTTAGTATCTATAGAAACTCCAATGAACTTCCTTCAAACTTAGCTTCCTTTACCTTCTTTTGGCTAGCAACCTTCACTAGTTTTATTTACCCTCATTGATCTAGGTATAAGAAGAAAATTTGTGATAATTAAATAGCTCATTAAACTTGCCAACCAACTATCTAAATGTAGTGTTTCATCTACCTTCCATATCTGATTTTATTCAACATATGGATGATTATTCCTTCCCCCTCACACTGTGCATGAATTCCAAATAATTGTGCCAAAGCATCATCGACCAAGCGACCATGCCAACACATAAGTTTCCCTAATGCATTGAGACTTATATCTGCATGTGACCTTTAAAAAACATTTATATGTGCCTAGCACACAAGCTCCAAACTCTACACAAATATCTATGTAAATATTTATTGAGACTACTCTACACTACTATGCATACACCAAGTTTTTGCAAGCCGCTTATTATCCCAATCCATATTTAGTTGATGAGTATTGCTTATGTACTTGAATATTCTTGCATCAAACACCCCCATTAAAAATTAACCATGAGCCCCTACTCATGTGCATTTTGTTAGGTTTACTATAGTTTTATTGTGTCTTGTAAATACAAATGCACTAAACCATGTCTCATCTTGAACTCTATGGCCCTTCCACTTGACCAAATATTCCATATACTCATTTCAGCATGCCTTCTTAATTTTGGTATCAATCACTTGCTTAATTTATACTTGCACCTTCTCAAGAAATTCTTGTCTCCAATCCACCAATCTAAAGTCTATATCAGCATCTTCTTCTTCTTTAGGTTGTCCCTCAATGTGTGGGTACAAACCTATGATATTGAAGATATGTTATATAACAACTCCTTCCTACAACTCTATCTCATATGCATTTTGCACAAATTTTGCAAACTTTGCATGGTATAATCTTCTTCCATTTTTAACTTATACATTTATTTTAGGAAGCTCTCCTCTAATAATTGCACTAAGACCATGTCACCAAATTGAAATTATAGTTCTCTCTTTTCCATATCCATGCATTATTTGTATTGTGCATCACTCTTCTCCAACTATATATATACTTGTCTATGTACATCACACATGTAATCCATAATTTTTTTCTTTTATACTTTTTCCTTTCACTCCTTGGATATTGCATGATTTTTCCACACTTCTTTGACTCTATCCATAAACAATTTGGAACAAGATTCTTCCAATCCTTCTATTCACTAAATTATTATTAGAAAATTTAGTTTGCATCAAGATTGAATCCCATTTTAGGATTTTCTCCTACTAGACATCACAATAATTTTCCAAGTCTCCTATTAACCAAATTCATTTGACCAACCATCTAAATATGATATTGTTAGAGTTGATAGTGAACCCCATGGCTCCCACAAATCACCTACAACCAAAAAACCTATCACAAACGAGAGATCGAAGAAACTAATTTACTATGCAACCAAGAGCTTGAAAAGATTGATCCACACAAACATCTCATATTCCTTGTGTATTGAAAAATAATGTGAATGATGATTACAATGAATGGGAATGCTTGTAAAACGAAAAAAGCAAACCATAGATGAGTATTTGATTAGATTGTGATAGGTGTCATCATCTCATGCAAGGAGACAACTTAACCTATTAATAGCCCAATCTAATAAATAAAAAGCACTCATAAGCTTAGCTTAAGTTAATAAAGTAATAAGGGACCCAATAATTAATTAATTATCAAGTGATTTCCTAATTACTCCAACACCCCCCCTTAATATCAACTTAGGGAGAAGCAAAAAACCCTAATGAAGAATGCAATGATGGATGCATGAATGGGTCTTGGCTACAAGGCCTAATGAGGTACCCATGTATAAACAAATGAAATCTCTCATAACTAGAGAAAAGAAGAAAATCTCATGGGAAAAACTCCTCTCCAAAAGAAAGAAAATGAAATAACTACACTACTGAAAGAAGGATATAGGAGGACTCAATGTTACCCCCCAAGATTTGTGTCTATCACACAAGTACAATAGATGTTCCCCCCACTAGGAGAGAGAAAATGAGGATATGAATTCCACCATAAAGAAAGAGATCGTGTGCCAATGATGAATGCTTGAAGATATAACACGATCCACTTCATGAAAACAACATTTCTCCCCTTAGGAAGAAATAAATCCACTAGTGACTGGAGAAGCCAATCCAAAAAATATGGGTGAATTAGGAATCGAATCCAAATGATGTGCAACTCTGAAATGTGCTCAAGTGTCCACATGTCGAAAAAAGATGATGTCAATCCAAAAACTAGTGAAGACTAATGTAGAACAAGCTACAAAGGTGATGAAGATGGTGGGCCAACAATGATGATGTGGCTATCAACAAAGAGGAGATGAATTTCCTCAAAGTAATTTTCAAAATTTGCAATATGGGACTCTACAAACAAGGATGATATGTCTGTAAGATATGAATCCCAAGTAGCTATGTCTGGAAGATGATGAATGTCCTTCTACACTTAACCAATAGTGGCCAAAGATGCGGTGATGCCAAGTTGATCAGGAACAACGGAAGATGGTGAGAAATATCAATCTGAAGAGTGGGAACTTGAAGACAAGTCTTTGAACCATTGAAACATGTAAGACTTATGATATATTCAAGCTCCTCTAAAGTATCATCATCAAAGGATATACAATTTGCATCTACAAAAAGAATGAGACAATCTGTAACAAAATACTCTAGGTATGGAGAGATATGAGGGTTCCATGGATCTCCCAAAGTCAACTCCAAAGTGTGTGGGGACAATCAATGTCTCATACAACACACATAGTGTCATGATCAACACCATAACAAATCACTCCTACAACATGATCATTGATAACACCCCATGTTAAATAGTTCTCGGGTGTGTTTGGTGTAGGTGTGATTCCATAAAGATAAGGATAAATATCAAACCACCTGATATGTGTCAATATGTCATTTGGCTAAAACTCATAGTTATCCTTTTCCAGGATGACCACAAAAGGATGAACAAAAAACCCATGATACTTCCTCAAATGAAAAATAGAGACTAAAAACCTCAATACATGTAAAACAAATAAAATGAAGTCATCTCATGCAAACATATCCTTTCCAGGTGCTAAGGCATCCAAGTAATTGATAGAAATGTGAAATCACAAAAAATTGAATAAAATGTACTTGGAGTAGATTCTAAAAAAATTGCACGAATCGATCTACCTTTCCAACGCCACTGGAATTGCAAAAATCAAGGATATAGGTGAAAATTTATGAGCTCAGAATAGAAAAATGAAGATTTGACTTTGACTGAGAATAAAATAAACCAGCAACAAAATTTGATGATGAGACCTACATCACTAGAAAGTGATCGAAACCAACTTTTGATGATATCTTGTTTTCCCAATTTCAACATTATATGCCCAAGTTATGATTTTTTGAAAAATAGGATAAATTTAGTTAGCCAATAGTCAACAAACATGACCCTTCTAATTTTATTTCTAAAAAATGTACTCATTGCATGCAAAAATAATACACCCACAAAATACTTTGATGCCACAAACAAAACTTAGCATTTTTAATTCCAAAAAACAAAAGCATGTGATTTGGTAAAAATTTAAAGTTCACCAGTATGGAAAATGACCACACTATGCTACTTTGATAGGCCTTTTCGCAAGATCTTCTATTTATATACAAAATATAATGGATGCCCAGATATTTTTGTGTGATTGTGAATAAAACCCAGAAATCGTTTTTCTCAAAAATATACCAAAAAAAAAAATTGGCCAAAATTTCCTTAATTTCTTAGAATTTAGATAAGAAGTCACATATTTGGTGCTCTAATGCCATGATGGAGTTGATAGTGAACCTCACAGTACCTAGAAATCACCTGCAACCAAAATACCTATCACAAACAAGAGATCAAAGCAACTGATTTTTTATACAACCAAGAGAGAAAAGATTGATCCACACAAGCATCTAAATATGTCTTATGTATTGAATAATAATTTGAATAATTATTACAATGAATGAGAATCCTTATAAAGAAAAGAACAAACCCTAGATGAGGATTTAATTATATTGTTCAACGTGTGATCATCATCCAATGAGACAATTTAACCTATTAATAGCCCAATCTAATAAATAAAAAAGCACTCCTAAGTTTTACTTAAATGAATGAAGTAATAAGGTACCTAATAATTAATTAATGATTAATTAATTATCAAGTGATGTCCTAATTACTCCAACAAATATATCATACTAATTACAATTAAATGCTCAACTTCTTCCACAACATACTATAAAAGTGTCCCACAAATTTGGTATCTCTATCAGAGACAATAATGAGAAAAAACTCATATAGCCTTACTATCTTCCTAAAATATAAAATTTTCACTTGTGCAATGTTGTTGATCTACTTGGAAGCCATAAAATGTTCCATTTTGGAAAAACATAATTCTAACACTACAATTATAGAATTGTGGCCCTTCTACATTTAGGGGAATTCAATAACAAATCCCATGCTCTAATTCTCCCAGAACTACTCAAGAGTAAACATCCACTTTCTCTAACTAGTCTCCTTCCTTCTTCTGGAGTTGTCTTTCTCATGTCAAAATCAAATATCTTTTAGGATTTTTTTAGCTACATCCTTATTATCACCTTTTTAGCTTGCTTATTTAATCTTCCATCCTTTGTATAAACACCTTATATTTTTCTTTAACACTAGGGCTTTGAACTTAGTGGATTGTATGAATGCATCATTTGAGAAGAAATTTTCACAATCCAAAGACCTCACATCATGCATGAATTTTCCTCCATCTAGATTTAACAATATTCTCTTTAAAGGAATATCAACTAGCTAAAATATTTGGGGTGATGCAATGCCTAGTTGGATTTGTTGCAAGTCAATCTTATTTTCTCCAACTCCCTCAATAATTGAATAGTCAACCAAAGTTTGAACTCCCACTTCTTGTATTACCCTTTCTTGATGTGTATAGTTTTTAATATCTATAGTAGGTATCTTTGGAGGCCGGTAGACTAATTTCTCTACCTCTTTCATCTCTTGATAATAAAAATCTACAACAAGAACTTGAATGATTGTCTTCATGGTTATCCTTGTAGTTACATACCCCAAACTATCAACATGATCTAATTGTTGTCACTTTGTGCCCTCCTTTTTTTTCCCACTAGTGATAATCAACTTGTGATTTAGTGTGGATCATCATGTCAATGTGTAATTTTATGTTATGTGTTATTCCCTTGCCTCAGTCAATTTCCCTTTCCTTCCATGAAGTAGTGGGAAACTATGGAAAAGTTAAAAGGGGTGAAGAAAAAGGAAATGGTTTTGGTTCCTAGTGCTATCTACCACTCGACAAAGGAATGTACCCAAGGAGGAATTTAATGGTTGGAGGATTCATTGGAACCAAGAATTGTTGGTTCTTATTTCCAATGAAAGCACTAATAAAGTAGAAGGAGCCTACTCATGGGGAAAACATCAATGAGTGACTAAGGAAAATGAGAGTGAGTGGCAAAGAAAGGAGCGTCAATAATTTCAGAGGTTCTTGGAATAGTCAAAACCTTCGATAGGTTCCTACTCCCCTCATAAGCCCTTATGATAGAGGAAACGAAGGTTAAGGCATGGAAATGGAGGCAAGGAAAGGTTAAAGACAAGGTTGATTATTGTAAAGAGTGAGAGAATAAACTTGGGTCATTTTTTGCATTTACCTTCTATAGAGCCATGAATGTTGCATGAACCTCCCATCTACCCAATATCAAGTCGTGGAGATATAGGGATGATTTTAAATGCATTTCCATGGATTTTTGAGCTATGAATGTAGTGCCCACATCTCCTTTATAATCTATAGTCCTTTTATTAACAGACGACCATGTCTAGGCCACATTTGAATCAATATTTTTTGCATGGGATTTTTGGCACTTTCCTCTCTTTTTCATCAATGCAGGTATGGAGGTGCTTTGGGAATGTACCCCACACCTTCATATCATATTTATTTTACAAATATGTCAATTTTTTATAGGATGGAAACTAGGTTTCTTGCCCTACCATTTCCTCTCTCTCTTTCACTCACTGAGCATAAAATGTATCTTGTTGCTCATTGTAAAGGGTTCTTTCCTTAGTTTTTGGAGTAGATATATTGTATTTTTTGCACTTCTACAATTATAAATTAGCCATATGCCTCTCCATCAATAAGAAACTATCATTTTTTCACCTCTTCACTCTCTTGCATCCTATGTAATGTTTTATTACCTCTATGTGTGAGTGTATTTTATCATCCTTTATGTATCTATGTTATGTTTTTTAATTTTCAAAGCTAATTGTGGATATATTTTCCCTCTTAGTGCCATACCAAAATTCAACCTCCATGAATACTTCTAGGAAATGATACTAAAGAGAACTGTGTGCATGATTATGGTATTTTCTTATTGAGTCCCTATATATTTTGGGTAGGAAGAATTCATTCTAAACATTGACACGTCATCTTTCATTTCCTATTTTCCTTCTCTCTTTTCTCCTAGAAATTTTAGCAAGTAGGATTTTGTTTTTAGTTGTAGGTATTTAGTATTGAGTTGTATCAATACTCTACACTTAGTTTAGAGAGGGAACCAACCCTTCATCTAGAGGTTCAAATTCATTTAGAAAGTTCCCACATATTAGCAAGTAGGATTCGATTTTTAGTTGTAGGTATTTAGTATTGATTTGGATCAATACTTTACACTTAGTTTAGAAAGGGAACCAACCCTTCATCTAGAGTTTCAAATTCATTAGAAATTTCCCACATATTAAATACATTCTCATGATTTCATTGAGCAATTGAATTCATTTATTCAATTAAGGGTGTTGTTCAAATTAACAATAATTTTTGGCATGCCTAGTGGGACCAAGTTTCACGAGCTTTACATCACCCACTAAAGGATTTCAATGTGTTATTTAGTGCATCTTTCCTTTTAGGGTAGTATCTTCAACACCATGGTGACTTTTCTAGTCAAATATTTTGGTTCAATCAATCTACATGCTTAAGGCTATCAAATGGCGAATTCGTTGGTATGTCCTCATATCAGAAGATCTAATTGTTCTATTTTTAAGAATTGTTGAATAAATTAGCTCATGTCATTATTTAAGAATGTCAACATATCATAGGGATACATTCTTTTCCCCTCCATTCTATGAACATGCAATTTTCTCCCTCCCCATCATTCATATCAAAGTGGGAATCCTACTAGTTTGATCTCAAATAACCCTACTACAATAGGTTAACAACATTTTCCTAGTGCTTGCGTCCCACCTACCCTTGCTTATCCTTATTGGAAACCTACACATACTTATCATCAGCCCCAAGAGGCCTATTTTGTCTTTGATCAACATTCTTATACTCCTAGTCAACCCCAAAATATGAGAAAATTAGAAAACATTAGCATCAAAGATATAATGTTAAATTTTCAAGAACAATTAAGGGACGTTGACAAGGAGAAATAATGCAATATATGGCAATATCAACTTTCCTATCAATCTCATCTTCATCAGCAACAAATGGAAACATAGAGAATGAAACTTGAGGAGTATCTTGCAAGGAAGATTGTTGCCAAGGAAGGAAAAATCAAGTAGTTGGCAACCAGGGAGAAACAAATCATACAAGAAACTAAGGCAACCTCCCAGGTTCCTCTTTTCATCATCCCAAATTTTAGAGGTTCTCAACCCTCTCAAAGGCCCATTCTTTCTCAAGAGATTCAACGAACTCTTCATCTTCCTTTGCAAAATCCTACACCTGATTAGTTTTCTTGTCCTAACACAATCTCACTCTTCAAGGGTGGACCTATCATCTAGTGATTTGATTTCTTTGATGATAAAATGAGGGAGATGTTTCCTACTATTTGTGAGCCCTCACATGTCATGGAGAATGAAAAATTAGACCTTTTTCAAGAAAAAGATTTAAGAAAAAATAGTTGTGACAACAAGAGGGTGAACAAAATGAGTTTGAATAGCAAGTAGGAAATAATATAAACAAGGAATTATTACCCTCACTCAATGGAATCTCATGTTTTATTGATAAATATGAAAGACGACATCCAAACCTACATTAAAAAAAAAACTTGGAGCATCAATAATTCAACTCAATGAGTTGGAATGATGGTGATTCAACAATATGCAACAATAGGCTTTCCAATTCAGTGAAGAGGCTAATGAGGATTCATGTTCAAATGAAATTTGTAGCTCCTTACATGAAGATGACTGTGTATGGAGCATATTTTTTTTAGATGGATCAACTCATGTAGCTGATTATTTAGAGCATACACTGGATTTCATGCATATTTCTGCACATGAGGAAGAAACCACAAAAAAAGATGTTTCTACAATAGTACATGTGGAGGATGGATTGTGCTACAGGTCTAAATTTATTGCAGCCAACTGCCAACAAGGAAGGAATTAAAATAGAGAGACAACTTGAAGATTTAGTTCTTCATCCAAAGTGTCTCATAGACCCAAAGATCAAATGTGCATCAGTACATGTAATTATGGGGTATGTTGGTTATCCACTATCCCTAAATCCAACAAAATTGAATATGAGGTCTTCATTCAGGATGAAGATGTGACCTTTTGTATTGAGGATAATGCACCTGAGCTTCAATGTTTCACTTGGGACTAATAGACTTATTTTAGTGATGTTGAGTAGTAACACGTTTCAAGAGGTGATTCCCTTGTTGCTCAACTTGACAGTATGTCTAAGCTTCAAAGTTTTTCATTTGGTGTGCATGAGGAAGAGCTTCCCTATATAGGTCAATAGGTAGATATGGCATAATTTTCATCACCATGAGAGTTGGATACATTCTCTTTTACCTTTAGCACATGTTATGAATAGGTCAAATATTATAATAGAA